>VYZU01033248.1:0-18360 GCA_013401355.1 Ceyx cyanopectus | reverse complement strand
ATGGGCAGACTTTGAAAAAGAAAGCAAAGCATCCTAAAATGAGAACAGATGGGGTCTGCCTATTATCCCAAATCATTCTATGACACAGAATAAAAACAAACAAGGCTCATGTGTGGCAACCTGCAGTGCAAGACACTAAGCAGACCCTGCTGACAAGCAGTATCTTGTTGCTGAAGGGACCCAAGCTGGTTCCCCTTTCATGTGCTCTGGTGGAGTTACTTCCAATTCACAACAGTAAGAGTAAGGAAAGGAAGCAGTCTTTGTGTGTGACAAATACAGCACAGACACAAACTTTGGCTCCTGGGCATAAAGAAAACAGAAAGTCAAGTAGCTAGGAGCAGTGTTAAACTTTCTGTAACTACAAATTGCTCTTTCATGCATGATACATATAATTAGAGCATGCTTAAATCCTGGATTATTGGGACAATAGGTTGTAGCAGCTTTAATCCAAGTGAATCATTAAGCTGTGCCACTTCAGAAGGAATCTGCATACTTTTAAAAGTGCCAGTGTATGGTACAGTCCATCTGTGTAACACACAGTCCATACAGCCCAGTAATTAACTACACTTCCTCATGAACATATTGCTACCATGTGTATACATTAGCATCTTGGCAAAATTTTCTTTTTGTAAAAAGATTGAAAGTATTAGTGTCAATGTGGTAAAGCTGTCTGCGTCTGTCTGTATGTCTAAGCCTTATGGTTGTTCACAGGGATTGTCTCCCTCTCTCTTTCTTCCCCACTCCACCCCCACCACCCCCACCTCGTGTTAGACTACCAACTGCTTTGGAAACTTCTTTTTCCATTTAAAATGCATTTTATGCTTCCATATTGAAATAAAAACCCCAGGAGATGACTAGCAAGATTCTTGCATATGAGGAAAGGCTAACAAAGATTGTCGGTTAGCTGTTGATGATGGTGAGCTGAGTTGGACAAAAGCAGTTTGTCGGAAAGAGTGCCGCTGGGCGAACGACTCAACTCAATCTGAGCACGTGGTTCTCCTAATGGAGCTGCGAATGGAGCCAATGTGGCTCAGTCGTGCCCCCTTCAGCCGGACTATCGGCTGGACCCGAAGTAACGACTCCAATCAATGTGATTGTTCAGCGTCCTTCCTCTTTATTCACAACCATTCTACATTTATAGTGTTTCTAAAAGCAAAGCGTGTTAACATCTTTTACTATTGGTCAAACAGCAGAGCTACAGACGTAACAGTTATCATTCCTCCCCCCGTGTGAAGCTAGCAGTTTCTCTGGCAAAGTTTTGCAGGTGGACAAAGTTCTATTTTCTACATTCTGAGGGAGGAAGGCAGGAATCTCTTATCAGTATTTCGAGGCCTCTTCAGAATTAGCTACAGTTTCTCACAGCTCCTTCACAGTTGCTCATTAGGTCTTATCAACATGGGTTGTTCACTGACAGTAAATCATAACCTTTTTCTGTGAGAAAACTCTCCACAGCAGTTGCCATCCAGTGCAAGGATGCACTCCATACAAGGTTTGCTGGAAATCTTCAATAGCTTATCAGCCTCATCATATAACCCAACAAAGGGAAAAGAAACATGTTACAAGGAAACCTGCTAGTGGTTTTAGAGTCACAGTTCAGGGACAGACTCTGAAACCTGAGGAAATATTATTAGGACAAGACTGTTCAAGAGATACTAACATAAACCCCAAAACACAGAAGACTTAACAAAAAAACCACACCAAACCAAAACAAAAAATCTGAGTCAGGAAAATGTAATGAGCTTCTTTCTCTGATGCCTGCAAGTGCATCTATACTGCATAATGGATGAAGACTTCTGAAAGACAGTAACTGACCTGAAGTGTACACATCACAGCACACTACGGTGTAGATTTACCATCTCAAACCAGTCCTGCTCTACAGGGCAGCCAGCTAAACTACCTCTAGCAATATGCAGCCTTCCATTAGTCAGGGTCTCTGGTGTGATCAGTGTTACTGTCTAGTAAGGCTTAACTAGGAAAGGTATTTAGAAAATGTTTTCCCTTTTAATCCTCAAATTAACATTTTTTTTAACATGAAAAGGAGAAGTGATTTCTTAACGAAAGTCAAAATTTCCTGCAGGAAAAAGATTGTTCTCATAGGACATACCTGTTAATTAAAAACCTGTTTCCCTCTAAGAATAACCAACTAGTTTGACCTTAAATTTCTTACCAGCCTTTAAAGGTCTCTGCCTGTCACAAAGCTGCTGTGAGATGGTTGCAAAAGGAGAGAGATGGGAATTTGAAACTAGTTAGAAAGGGAAAATTGATAACAGGATTTCTTGTACTGTCCCTTTTCTCTCTCTCATCAGTTTGCTTTTGTTGCTTGTACAAGTAAAACAAACTCTGCTGAAAGGGCCTCAGAAGTCTGGATACCAAGCAAACCAGTCGAGGAGCCCACAAACTTTTTAATGAGCTCAGTAGTTCAAAACTTGCTATGCTAGCACCTCATTGACCATCTCTCCCTGATGGCAATAGGCAGAAGATCAATATCAGTGCCTGGGGAACGGCACTGCCCCACATTACAGGAGCCCTGGCTCTGCAGCATGGTTGGACAAGACACTGGGTCCTCTTCTGAAGACACCATGACCCTCCATGGCCTGTGAGGTCTTCAATGAAGCAGAAGGAACTGTCACTGCAGGCTTTTCTCCCTTCTTTTTATTTTTATTTTTTTTAAATTTGCTTTACTTTATTAAAAAAAACCCAACAAACAACCCACAAAACAACCAACTACAAACCAAAACACAAAACCAAAACCCCCATATTTTCAGAGTGATTAAAAAGTATTTAGAATAACTTCTCACAAAGTTGGGGACCACATTTCATTTAGCTTTGAGACATAAGAGGAGGTTGTTTACTCTTTTTCATTTGAATCAAATATGCACTGTTTCTATAGCAACTCCAACACTTCATAGCTCTAACTGTTGCACAGACAGAGAGTGTTTAACCCTTTGAAGTGTAAGGACCTGAATCTTCTGGAATCAATACCGAAATAATTACCCTCTGTCATACTGTCAGACTGCATCTGACAAAGGATGGTGCAGGATTTTTGGTTTATTTTGTAAAACTGGTAAATAAACTTTTGGTTTATTTTGAGTACACTGCTCAAGTATGTGTCTTATTAACAAAAGAAGCAAGGAGTCATTAGTATGCTTGAATTCATGTCCAGGGAGATGCACCATGGCAAAAAACCCATGTTTCAGCATTGAGAGCTTGCAATGCTAACCCTCTAAATCTAACAATTTAACAGAAAATGTATGGGATCCTTAATAAGAGATACAAAACCCATCAGAATGACATTATTTTTAGAATAACTTGATGTAACACAAATCCTAGTTTGGAAACTGCAATACATGACAGTTCTGACCTCACACTTCATTCATCCCTGTACCGTGCAGTCACACAATGATAGTTATCTTCATCAAACAACCTTATTTCCCATGTGTCCTACCTCCAACTACACAATCTCTTACCTTCAAAGCTGGACCTGAAGCAGCTTATGTCACATTACACTTGCTTCTGGTTAAACCTCTTACATACACAACTGGGTAATATAAGTGCAGATAACATTGGAAAAGATATCTAAATATTCTTAGCTTTTCATATGGTTGTGTTCCGGATTTAAGTGCTGTGACTAAACCAATGGCTCAAATATGCAGTATCATACTGTAACTGGTGATGAAAAATTCAAGGAAAATCCATCTGGGACTTATGTTGCCATTGCCTTCACAGTCAGAATTACCTGCTCTAGAAATCAGCCTCATTACTATCCTTGATTTAAAACTGAGGGTTCGATGAGGTGGGAAATTTGCAATGTTTCTGTATTTACTATTTTATGACTTTAAGAGCGAGGACTTCCATCTTTACAGACTTCCTTAAGCTGCATGAATTGCACAATGCTTTTGTGCAGCATTGCTAGGAAAATCACATTTCAGTAAGAACACAAAGTAGAAAAATACTAAGGAAAAAAATAATTGAAAAAGAACAAAATAAATGATCAAAAGCATCCTATTTTAAAATATAATAGCAAATATGAGTCATGAAGAGTAATTTTTCCTCCAAGCTAAACTATATGGTTTTGTAGACATACTTGCAAATATTGCCTCCTATAAGAGAGGTGTGTTTTCCAGGATTATTTTTTTTTTTTACAAAACAGATTTAAAAAAATAAATAAATTAATATCTTGTCATGTATGCTGAGGACTTTTTTTTATCATGTGCATATCTAAACTCAGAAGGTCTGTTGATTTTACCAATAATCTAATGCATAGCTACAATGTCAGACACCAGAAAACATCAGTAAAATCCTATGTGGATTACAGATGTTATGTCCACATTTTCCACTATGTTCAGAACACACTCTCAGCCAGCACTGCAAGTTGCGGAGCCATGTAGTTGGAATGTTGGTAAATTCTTAGCAGAACAAACTTAACAGAGTCCTTAGCACAGATTTACCAGGGGCTGGTGTCACAGGCTAAAGACTATGCAGTTACACAATCAGTCCTGTTGATGACGCTATCCACTTGATGATACAAGCCTATTGACTAGTCCCCAGGATTTGATGGCTTAAAGCTAAGCCGGGTTGGGTCCACCTGGGATGACCTAATTATCTGTTTGTTAGCCACATACCCATACACCTATGCCCACAGTGCTCAAGTCCAGATGATCAAGTTATTGCCTTCCCCCATCAACAGATATCTTCAAAAGACTATATGAAGAACAGGACAATGTATTTGCCTTGAAAAAAACAACAACATTGTGGTGAAATAACAATTTTTCTTCAGCCTCCCCCATCTCTTTACTCACCACTTGTATCTTCTGGCATAAGTTGTTGTGTGGGAGAAAATGCTGCAGAAACCAGCAAGGAAACTGTCCTTGTATCTTGCCTTATAACACAGGTTATGAAAGAACTAAAGCAGCTTATGGATCTTTTTTTTCTATAAGGTTTTCAGAGGTTTCCATGGGATATTATTTTCTATAGGTCTACCAGAAGCCATAGTATTGATTGACCTAGTTTTTCCTTGTATAAAACAAGCTGTACTCTATCCCTAAATAATTTCAGACAGATTTCAGTGACCACACTACTAAGAAAAATATAATCTCTCTCAAAGCAGGATAGTTTCAAACACTGGTTTTAGGGAATGATTTGCCACCTTCAAAATAATTGTAAAAAACTTCATTGCTGTCGACAAGGAATCAAAAAAAAGACACAGTGATAGGATGCACAGTAGGAGCTTTGTGATCTACACTTTCAGCTGAATTGCTACACTTCTTACTCTTCAATCTCCAAACCGGACAGATTGGAAATACACCTGTATATATTCTATATGGTAACTGTGTGGTCTTAAATCCCTTATATTTCAGAAATAAAGGAACAAAGAGGACAAGACCTGACATGCAATACATGAAAAGGAAAGCAAAACCCTCCATGTGCTGGCAGCCTGAATATAGATACATCATGAATATACCACCAGAGTACACTTCAGCTGATTAATTGGCAGACAAATCTCTCACTGGGAATCACAGCACCAGTTGCCAGGTTTCCCTGAGACTTTATTTTCCTGTGTTCAGGCTGATAAGGTATTGAAACATATAAATTACACTTAGTGGTCTTCGCAGAAGGGCTCAGCACATCAGTGACTGACCCTGCAGATTGCGATGCTGAGTTCGTGGCCAGGCACTGCCGTCAATGTGAGGATTCAATCAAAGTGCAGAACAAAATGATTCTGGAGTTTGATTGCATCAGGCAGGGGTCATGATGAGAAACAGTGGTTGTTCACCCAGGAGAAATCTGAGAAGAGCGTCCTGTCCACCCAACATACCTGAAGTCATCTTATTAGCATTCTCAGGAAAATCTTGCAGGGAAAAGGGTAGAAAATGAAAGTAAAATTAATGTATAATGAGCTGCAGAGCCCACCAAAGTATCCCTCTCTATGGAGTAAAGGTGAAGCTGCATGTGGGTGTGCATACACAGAGGTATTCATGCAATATGCCTCGTTTTCATTGCCAGCAAAAACAATCTGTGCACGACAAAGAGGATTTTACTAACAGGTATCCTTGAAAAAAAAAACCAAAACAGAAAGAAAAGAAAAAGCAAAGAGAAAGATGAACACACATACAAGCAATAAAGTAATAATATTAACACAAGTGACATGATAAAATATATTGTATGGCCCAAAATATTCTTTAAAGTTGTAATTCATAAAGTTGATAACAGAAACATAAAACAAAGCTGGACAGTCATAGTTAAATTAAAGGAAAAGCAACTTGATAGGGAGCCTGTTCTTAAGTGGTTTTCTGGAGTGAAAGTTTAAATGAACCAAAGCATACTCAAAATATTAGACATGTTGGGCATGTAATGTGATCCTTTTAGGAATGACTTGATTTTAAGATTTCTTTTCAATAAGTTTAATCCATAGATAGCCCTGTGCAGTACACAGAGGTTTCACATTTTAACTCTGAGGCCATGAGAAAATAACATTTAACTTTTTAAAAGCTAATTTTAAAAGTGAAGCCACACCAAATGTTAGTGAGAAGGATTTGTGGTTTTTTTTTTTTAAATAAAATGTGAGGAATTTAAATGAACACTGCCTATACACTAATTAAAACACCTCTCTTCCTGGTTGTCCTTACTTTGCAAGATTAGAATGGGTTTCAGGAAGCTGAGGCAATGATAAGTGTTAATAGTATTTTATTATTTCTCGGGTNTACATCATGAATATACCACCAGAGTACACTTCAGCTGATTAATTGGCAGACAAATCTCTCACTGGGAATCACAGCACCAGTTGCCAGGTTTCCCTGAGACTTTATTTTCCTGTGTTCAGGCTGATAAGGTATTGAAACATATAAATTACACTTAGTGGTCTTCGCAGAAGGGCTCAGCACATCAGTGACTGACCCTGCAGATTGCGATGCTGAGTTCGTGGCCAGGCACTGCCGTCAATGTGAGGATTCAATCAAAGTGCAGAACAAAATGATTCTGGAGTTTGATTGCATCAGGCAGGGGTCATGATGAGAAACAGTGGTTGTTCACCCAGGAGAAATCTGAGAAGAGCGTCCTGTCCACCCAACATACCTGAAGTCATCTTATTAGCATTCTCAGGAAAATCTTGCAGGGAAAAGGGTAGAAAATGAAAGTAAAATTAATGTATAATGAGCTGCAGAGCCCACCAAAGTATCCCTCTCTATGGAGTAAAGGTGAAGCTGCATGTGGGTGTGCATACACAGAGGTATTCATGCAATATGCCTCGTTTTCATTGCCAGCAAAAACAATCTGTGCACGACAAAGAGGATTTTACTAACAGGTATCCTTGAAAAAAAAAACCAAAACAGAAAGAAAAGAAAAAGCAAAGAGAAAGATGAACACACATACAAGCAATAAAGTAATAATATTAACACAAGTGACATGATAAAATATATTGTATGGCCCAAAATATTCTTTAAAGTTGTAATTCATAAAGTTGATAACAGAAACATAAAACAAAGCTGGACAGTCATAGTTAAATTAAAGGAAAAGCAACTTGATAGGGAGCCTGTTCTTAAGTGGTTTTCTGGAGTGAAAGTTTAAATGAACCAAAGCATACTCAAAATATTAGACATGTTGGGCATGTAATGTGATCCTTTTAGGAATGACTTGATTTTAAGATTTCTTTTCAATAAGTTTAATCCATAGATAGCCCTGTGCAGTACACAGAGGTTTCACATTTTAACTCTGAGGCCATGAGAAAATAACATTTAACTTTTTAAAAGCTAATTTTAAAAGTGAAGCCACACCAAATGTTAGTGAGAAGGATTTGTGGTTTTTTTTTTTTAAATAAAATGTGAGGAATTTAAATGAACACTGCCTATACACTAATTAAAACACCTCTCTTCCTGGTTGTCCTTACTTTGCAAGATTAGAATGGGTTTCAGGAAGCTGAGGCAATGATAAGTGTTAATAGTATTTTATTATTTCTCGGGTGCAGTAAAGATATTTCTTTAGCTGCAGCCAAGAACCTCCAGGGATAAAAAAAAATGCCTATAAATAGTGGGAAAGGGTGATCATAGTGTCACTGTTTCACCATTCGTGTTCTGGAGTCTAACCGTAAAGCTTTTGACTGACACTCATGCCATGGAAAGATGTCTGAATGTTTATCTAGAGGCTGCCTTTATGCATTGTGTCTATCTAGAGCGGTGTATTTTGAGAGATAGGCAAGCAGCTAAGTGAATTATTGTAAGGCCACGTAAAGGAATGAGCAATGAAGTTGATTCAGTGACTGGCTCTGGCAAAAAAAAAATTACAGGATCACTTGGGACAAGAACAGTATTTATGGTATACTGGTTTATATAAATAACAGCTTTCAGAAAGGGGTGATAGTGACAAACAAGATCTATATGGGTGGTGCTGTTGCTGTCAGTGGAAAGGTAGCTGCTGGTGGAAACCTAGGTAATAAGGATAAGGCAAGACAGAGAAACTCAGAAGGAAAGAAAAGAGCTTGAAAACTTTCATTGTTCTGTCTGCGTATTTTTACTTTCAGCAGGTCTGCAATGCGGCATCACCTCTGCTGCACAGGATCTGAGGTGCTGGAGGAGGGAAAGGCCAGAGGACACCACTCCCTGAACAGCTGCTGACCTGCTGCTGTCTTTGGAGATATTGCTTCAGTTTCTCTTTCCCCAATCCTCCTCTCTGTACAGTTAGGAAACAAGATTCAGTCTCCGTAATCTGCTGAGAATAGCATTATATAAACACTAGGCATTGACTATTAATTAGGAAACTATGAAGAAGAGTCACATTTGAAAAAAAAAAAAAGTCTCTTAGCAACTCAGCTTCTCCAGCTCCAAATAAAAAATTAGAATATGACACTGTCACACTATTTTCCACAGTAAATTAGAAATTAGGCTTAATTAAAGTTTATGCTTTCACTGGATTACCAAACAAATAAATGACACTTGCAGGGATAAATTATTTCCATCCATCTATGCAACTGGGATAAAAGTCCTCTGTTGATATTCCAACAGTGTTGTGTATAAGACACATTTTAGTTTATGTGATTGCTACTAGGATCTGAGCATTTTCACTGCCTAGTGAAAAGACAGTGTGAAGCCTAGATGAGCTCCACAGTGACTCTGAGTGAGCTGTTCTTAAAGGACAGGCATTCAGGGACCAGACACTGATACTGTAAGGAGATTCAAGGATGAGAGCATCTACAGAAACAGTTCTCTTAAGACTCTGCAAACACAAACTTCTTTCAGGGCCCAGTGGCAGTAAATGCCAATGAGTTCCCAAGGTCCTTCATTTTTTTTTGTTCAACTCGGTTGCCATGTTAAGATAACATTTTGTTTGTGAGTTTACATAAAAACATGTACATGGTACCCTGGAGCTGGTGCATACTCTACACAATCCATTAGAAACAGTGCTCCACTATAGATATTCAAACATAAAACAGCTCAGTGCCTTCAAAGTAAAATGGTTCAGTTCAGCTGCAGGAAGACCACTCTCAGGTTCCACTGCCATAACTTTTACATAAGTACCCTATCAAGGGCGTTGAAGAGGAATGAGAAGTCTGGCCAGATGTTCTCTTAAAGTCCCCATAGTTGGACTGTCATTTATGTGACACTTCTCTAGGTCCTTTAAGAGAATCTTCATCTTAGTGGTATAAACAGACATAATTTTAAAGCCAACATGTTTATACCCATTCACACCAGCAAAGTCAAACACATTTAGTGATGCTCAGCTTCAGAGGATCTCTTGACCCTATTGCACTCTGGCCGTGAAGTGTGTTTGCTGACACAAGTCATGAACCAGAGAACTTTGTCCACCTCACCAGTAAGATCAGTTGAAACCAAAGAGCCCACCATGAGTCCACCAAGTCCTCTACATGTGGTATCCAGCATTTACACCCAGACATGCCTTACCAACTTCTATGCTGCCATGCATGGCAATGATTCACAGAAGATCAAGGGAATCTTAGGCTGCTAATAAAGGCTTAATACAAAATTAGAGTGGTCTGCACATACATATCTTAAAAGTCTAATGCAAAGAAAATTCCACAGCTTTGTAAAAGAGACAAAAACAGACCAGGGCTCTCCAAGCCCCAGTTTCACAGTTTTCCTCTCTAGTCATTATCCCACCACATCATGGAAATAAAATCCTGGTATTTGTCTCCAGATAAACACATTATTATTTCCATAAGAGAAAATGAGGCAAAGAAATAGCCATAGTTCTGTTGCCTATGGCATATGAAATAAATTTTAAAATTCTCCCAGCTCATCATAAAGGCTCATCATTGTTTAAAATAGTTGAAGATACAGTCTTTGAAACTTTTAAATATTTAATTTGCATCTTTTTAAATCCAAGGCAAAGTTTGGATTGCAAGGTGCAATGAGGAAGGGGAATATTTCTGTTCTGGTAAATACTAGTGTAGTCTGCTTCTAATGAGTAGCAATCAAGAGACACTGCAGGGACACAACATAAAATAAAATAGCGAGAGAATTTTAAANGTGCAAAAGGAGGGAACAGAAAGAAGCCTTCTGCTGTAACGTCTTCTGCAAATCACACCCAAAATATTAGTAAAGTAGCTCCCAATCTGTTTCAGATCTAATTCTCCCAGACAGTTGTATGTTGTCAGCCTGACCTACATGCTTAAAATGCATTAATGTTTATGCTTTAAACTGGAAAAGAAAATCATTGAGTATGATAATCCAAGAATCGGTCTGTGCCCCACTGCACCTCAGTGGATTTGACTGCCTGATCTTTTCTCATCCTTGTGCAACCCCAGCATCCCTGGTTCATTTAATTTCTTAAGCTTTAATTAAAAAACAGCAATGAAAGCCAGCAAGACAAAGCAGCTGAAAATGCCTTTATAGCTTTCAGAACAGCTAATATTGCTTTGAGAAGAGAAACGGCAAACACCATGTTCAAATACAAAGGTGGCCTACTGAAACTTAATCTCTCTTCTGTTGTATCCTGCTGAGGAATACTTTACAGAGATGGTTCTTGCATCAGGGGAAGAGAAACCATAAAACTTGTACAGGAGTATCTGCATCACTGTCACTATTTTATCTGTTATCCTTCTCCTATCTTCAAATGGTAAGTCTGAAGCCCACTTACCTTGTCCAGGATCGTAATAACAAAATATTATTTAATGTGCACTTTTTAAAAATCACAAAATTCCTGCTCCAGCGGGGAACTACAGGGAGACTTTGTCATAAACCAGGATGATGCTGGTTTGGTTTTGTGCTGCAAGAGGTGGAAATGGAAGAACCATGTCAGAACCATGGCCAAGAGTGGTCAATGCCAGGAGAACCAAGTTGGCTATCACCATATGGGTGTATCAAGAGCAATGTGTATTATCAAAACCTTTAAAAATGTAAGTAGATGATCCTTGAGGTACTTCCAACTTGGTATTCTATGATTCCATAAGTATATAGTTCAGTGTGAACCTTCTTTCCAATATTTTTTGCACATTAGACAAATCTTTTCAAGTGTTTTCAAACAATCTTGAAATGGAAACAAAATAATCAGTTGCTCAATGAAAACAATTTTTTCAACAAAATGTCTGTTTTTCAAACTGGCTTATCTGGATGAAAATAGACAATAAAAATATTTCAGTATTTTTTTGTAAAAACATCTGACATATTAGTCATTATGATTCTGTATTTCCAAAGAAAAACTAATTACTAGACCCTTTAGAAAGCCTTTGTCTCCTTACCCACTAGGACGATTAGGACCAATCCTGTCTAATAAATTTTCTAATGCTTAGTTTTCACACAATTACATTTATGCCCATTGAAGCCAGAAAAAAGTGTGGGCACAGTCTTCACTGTACAGTGAATGATATTTTATGTCAAAATAACAGGCAAATAGAGCAGAAGGACCCAATGTCTTAAATATTCTAATGCAAGCAAAACTATGGAGCACATCAGTAAAACCCCATGTGAAGAACTGCATCCAGCTCTGGGGTCACCAGAACAAGGAAGACATTGATATGTTGAGGAGGCTAGAGGAGTCCCCACAATGATGGGAGAGCTGGAACCCCTTTGCTGGGAGGCCAGGCTGAGAGAGTTGGGCTTAACAGCCTGGAGAAGGCCTGNTTTGGATTGCAAGGTGCAATGAGGAAGGGGAATATTTCTGTTCTGGTAAATACTAGTGTAGTCTGCTTCTAATGAGTAGCAATCAAGAGACACTGCAGGGACACAACATAAAATAAAATAGCGAGAGAATCCAATATGCTGCTGTTCCTGGCAGTTCTAAAAATTAATTTGAAACTGCATCCATTACAAGAGTAATGGAAAAGTAGAGCTCCATGTCTGTAAATATTAGAACCGTGGCTGATAGGTTCATTTCCTCCCCTACCTCAATTAAACATGGCAGCTTACAGCTACATTATACAACGCGTCGTTTGTAAACAAAACTATCAATGTTACAAATGTTTGTGCTTTATAAATAAATATACTGCTGTATCTGTTAGAATTATGCCTCATGCAATAGCTGTTCACATCCAAATAGGTGTATCTCTTATTAAGCATTTGATTATTAATTTCTCCATTCCCAGTGCAAAAGGAGGGAACAGAAAGAAGCCTTCTGCTGTAACGTCTTCTGCAAATCACACCCAAAATATTAGTAAAGTAGCTCCCAATCTGTTTCAGATCTAATTCTCCCAGACAGTTGTATGTTGTCAGCCTGACCTACATGCTTAAAATGCATTAATGTTTATGCTTTAAACTGGAAAAGAAAATCAGAGTATGATAATCCAAGAATCGGTCTGTGCCCCGCTGCACCTCAGTGGATTTGACTGCCTGATCTTTTCTCATCCTTGTGCAACCCCAGCATCCCTGGTTCATTTAATTCCTTAAGCTTTAATTAAAAAACAGCAATGAAAGCCAGCAAGACAAAGCAGCTGAAAATGCCTTTATAGCTTTCAGAACAGCTAATATTGCTTTGAGAAGAGAAACGGCAAACACCATGTTCAAATACAAAGGTGGCCTACTGAAACTTAATCTCTCTTCTGTTGTATCCTGCTGAGGAATACTTTACAGAGATGGTTCTTGCATCAGGGGAAGAGAAACCATAAAACTTGTACAGGAGTATCTGCATCACTGTCACTATTTTATCTGTTATCCTTCTCCTATCTTCAAATGGTAAGTCTGAAGCCCACTTACCTTGTCCAGGATCGTAATAACAAAATATTATTTAATGTGCACTTTTTAAAAATCACAAAATTCCTGCTCCAGCGGGGAACTACAGGGAGACTTTGTCATAAACCAGGATGATGCTGGTTTGGTTTTGTGCTGCAAGAGGTGGAAATGGAAGAACCATGTCAGAACCATGGCCAAGAGTGGTCAATGCCAGGAGAACCAAGTTGGCTATCACCATATGGGTGTATCAAGAGCAATGTGTATTATCAAAACCTTTAAAAATGTAAGTAGATGATCCTTGAGGTACTTCCAACTTGGTATTCTATGATTCCATAAGTATATAGTTCAGTGTGAACCTTCTTTCCAATATTTTTTGCACATTAGACAAATCTTTTCAAGTGTTTTCAAACAATCTTGAAATGGAAACAAAATAATCAGTTGCTCAATGAAAACAATTTTTTCAACAAAATGTCTGTTTTTCAAACTGGCTTATCTGGATGAAAATAGACAATAAAAATATTTCAGTATTTTTTTGTAAAAACATCTGACATATTAGTCATTATGATTCTGTATTTCCAAAGAAAAA
The DNA here is from genome assembly GCA_013401355.1 of Ceyx cyanopectus. Lineage (NCBI taxonomy): Eukaryota > Metazoa > Chordata > Aves > Coraciiformes > Alcedinidae > Ceyx > Ceyx cyanopectus. The sequence continues at coordinate 4,662 of VYZU01033248.1, read as the reverse complement.
CTAATTACTAGACCCTTTAGAAAGCCTTTGTCTCCTTACCCACTAGGACGATTAGGACCAATCCTGTCTAATAAATTTTCTAATGCTTAGTTTTCACACAATTACATTTATGCCCATTGAAGCCAGAAAAAAGTGTGGGCACAGTCTTCACTGTACAGTGAATGATATTTTATGTCAAAATAACAGGCAAATAGAGCAGAAGGACCCAATGTCTTAAATATTCTAATGCAAGCAAAACTATGGAGCACATCAGTAAAACCCCATGTGAAGAACTGCATCCAGCTCTGGGGTCACCAGAACAAGGAAGACATTGATATGTTGAGGAGGCTAGAGGAGTCCCCACAATGATGGGAGAGCTGGAACCCCTTTGCTGGGAGGCCAGGCTGAGAGAGTTGGGCTTAACAGCCTGGAGAAGGCCTGGGGGAGACCTTTTTGTGGCCTTTCAATATATAAAGAGGGTTTAAAAGAAAGACAGTGAAAGACTTTTTACCAAGCCCTGCAGTGACAGGGCAAGGGGCAATGTTTTTTAACTGAAAGAGGATGGGTTAGATTGGATATAAGGAATAAATTGTTTCCAGTGTGGATGGTAAGACTCTGTAACAGGTCACTTAGAGAAGTTGTGGATGACCCATTCCTAGATGCACTGAAGCTCAGGCTGGATTGGGCTTCAAGCAATCTGGTCTAGTGGAAGGTGTCCCTGCTAAAGGCAGGGGGGGCTGGAACTAGATTATCTTTAAAGGTCCCTTTCAACCCAAATAATATTGAGTCTGTGATCCTGACCTTTGACCTTATTTCAATGTAAACATTAGTCTTTCCCCAGAATTGGTGGCCATGCATTAAATTCTCCCTTTTGTGACTGGGTTTTAGCTGTAATGTGTTGGAATTGAAGTAAAGTATACTTCTGCATTTCATTTTTATGTAATTGACTTCTTTAGTTCAGTAGTTTTACAGCTTTCAATTTGACTTTTTAAATACGAGTTTATAGCGTTTCACCTTTCTCTCAAATGGATAAGTCTGCNTGTTTATGCTTTAAACTGGAAAAGAAAATCATTGAGTATGATAATCCAAGAATCGGTCTGTGCCCCACTGCACCTCAGTGGATTTGACTGCCTGATCTTTTCTCATCCTTGTGCAACCCCAGCATCCCTGGTTCATTTAATTTCTTAAGCTTTAATTAAAAAACAGCAATGAAAGCCAGCAAGACAAAGCAGCTGAAAATGCCTTTATAGCTTTCAGAACAGCTAATATTGCTTTGAGAAGAGAAACGGCAAACACCATGTTCAAATACAAAGGTGGCCTACTGAAACTTAATCTCTCTTCTGTTGTATCCTGCTGAGGAATACTTTACAGAGATGGTTCTTGCATCAGGGGAAGAGAAACCATAAAACTTGTACAGGAGTATCTGCATCACTGTCACTATTTTATCTGTTATCCTTCTCCTATCTTCAAATGGTAAGTCTGAAGCCCACTTACCTTGTCCAGGATCGTAATAACAAAATATTATTTAATGTGCACTTTTTAAAAATCACAAAATTCCTGCTCCAGCGGGGAACTACAGGGAGACTTTGTCATAAACCAGGATGATGCTGGTTTGGTTTTGTGCTGCAAGAGGTGGAAATGGAAGAACCATGTCAGAACCATGGCCAAGAGTGGTCAATGCCAGGAGAACCAAGTTGGCTATCACCATATGGGTGTATCAAGAGCAATGTGTATTATCAAAACCTTTAAAAATGTAAGTAGATGATCCTTGAGGTATTTCCAACTTGGTATTCTATGATTCCATAAGTATATAGTTCAGTGTGAACCTTCTTTCCAATATTTTTTGCACATTAGACAAATCTTTTCAAGTGTTTTCAAACAATCTTGAAATGGAAACAAAATAATCAGTTGCTCAATGAAAACAATTTTTTCAACAAAATGTCTGTTTTTCAAACTGGCTTATCTGGATGAAAATAGACAATAAAAATATTTCAGTATTTTTTTGTAAAAACATCTGACATATTAGTCATTATGATTCTGTATTTCCAAAGAAAAACTAATTACTAGACCCTTTAGAAAGCCTTTGTCTCCTTACCCACTAGGACGATTAGGACCAATCCTGTCTAATAAATTTTCTAATGCTTAGTTTTCACACAATTACATTTATGCCCATTGAAGCCAGAAAAAAGTGTGGGCACAGTCTTCACTGTACAGTGAATGATATTTTATGTCAAAATAACAGGCAAATAGAGCAGAAGGACCCAATGTCTTAAATATTCTAATGCAAGCAAAACTATGGAGCACATCAGTAAAACCCCATGTGAAGAACTGCATCCAGCTCTGGGGTCACCAGAACAAGGAAGACATTGATATGTTGAGGAGGCTAGAGGAGTCCCCACAATGATGGGAGAGCTGGAACCCCTTTGCTGGGAGGCCAGGCTGAGAGAGTTGGGCTTAACAGCCTGGAGAAGGCCTGGGGGAGACCTTTTTGTGGCCTTTCAATATATAAAGAGGGTTTAAAAGAAAGACAGTGAAAGACTTTTTACCAAGCCCTGCAGTGACAGGGCNGGGGCTGGAACTAGATTATCTTTAAAGGTCCCTTTCAACCCAAATAATATTGAGTCTGTGATCCTGACCTTTGACCTTATTTCAATGTAAACATTAGTCTTTCCCCAGAATTGGTGGCCATGCATTAAATTCTCCCTTTTGTGACTGGGTTTTAGCTGTAATGTGTTGGAATTGAAGTAAAGTATACTTCTGCATTTCATTTTTATGTAATTGACTTCTTTAGTTCAGTAGTTTTACAGCTTTCAATTTGACTTTTTAAATACGAGTTTATAGCGTTTCACCTTTCTCTCAAATGGATAAGTCTGCAAGAACTTTGCTGTTTGATTAAGTTATCATGCATGAAGAACCAGAAAAATTTAAGACAATTGTTCATTTAAATGGTTGTTAATTACATCCTCCTGACATAGTTATTGTACTATAAGCACACTTTGGATGAAACTGCAGTATTATCTAATTGAACTCAAAAATATTTCTGACATTTTAATGAACACACCAATTAGTTTTATTTTACAAGACTTTCAAATGAACCACAGAGGATTAGAAAATGACATTCAAGGTCTGCATATAATTAAATTGCATAACACAGAAAGGGGGAAATGCAGTGCCATGTTGAAGGAAAAAAAATATAGGGACATGTTAGTATTCAAGATCTGTTAGAGTAAGTAAGGTCTTTGTAAAACGGAAGCCATTCTTTTTTTTTATCATCAAAGTTCACAGAAGTCAATGGAATGACAGCGTTGTCACCAGCTACAGATTCTCCAGGCAATCCTGAGCTGTTATCCTATTCCTTGTCAGAGATACCATTTCAATTTCACTTTTATAGAAATGTTGCATAATTATTTGCCTAAGTCAAGTGGAACTTCACAGACCTAATGGAGCTATGATGAAATGAGCTAGACGTAAGAAGATAAATAGTTGTCTGGACTTCAAAGAAAACATATTGCATATGAGGCTTTATACATGAAAGATCAACTGGGTAGGAACAGAAATTGAAGATATTTAAATCAGTTAACTTAGATTTATAGATTTCACAGTCATCCAGCCATCTGGATGCATTTGACTAAGCCACTGAAGAAGAGAGACAGATCACACGTGTTTTCTGTGGGTTCCATGTCATGGATGTCTCTCTGAAGCAGTAAACTGTCAGAGAAGGAGTAGATGGTCAGAGCAGACAGTTTTCTAATGACAGTAGCTTTTTAAAACACTCATAAGAATGAGGAAAGTATAAATACAATAATATAGTCAAGCGTACATACGCACTTAGCATGCAACAAATTGTGCACACATAAATCTTCAGTCTCTCCAGTCACCAGTTTTTCTAACTCTCTAAGCTTTCTGCTAAGCCTCCAGTCTCTCTAGGTGCATCTTGTGCTGCAGACTCTAATGCAGCATTCATCTGTACTCTGAGTAGATGTCCCAGTTGGCAGCTCAGCCCCACCCAGCCATTTGCTCACTCTCAGAACAGTGGGATGGGGGACTGAATCAGAAGGGCAAAAGTGAGAAAAATCTTGCAGTGAGATAAATACTAATTAATAGGTAAAGTAGAAGCTGAGTACAGAAGCAAAACTAAGAATTCATTCAGCACTTCCCATCACAGGGAAGACAAAAGGCATCACTCCAAATGTACCCCTCTTGCTTCCCCCAACTTTATATTCTGAGCATGACATTGTATGGTCTGGAATATCCCTTTGGTAAGGTGGGGTCAGATGTCCTGGTTGTGTCCTATCTCAGCTCCTTGTGCACCTCCAGACTGCTCTCCAGTGGGGTGGGATGAGTGTGTAAGCACTGCTCAGCAGTCTCCAAAGCAACTCTGTGTTATCAATTCTGTTTCCAGCACAAATCCAATCACAGCCCCACACCATCTGCCGGGAAAAACATAAACTCAGTTTTGGCCAAATCCAGCACAGTAAGACACAGGCATCTTTACTTTCCTGATCATCAAAGTAATCCTGTGAATTTATCACAAACTGGTTTTTGCTTCCTTTATATGCAAATAGTTGGTGTGCTCATATTGAATTCCCTCATATTTGTCTTGGTTTCGCTGTGATGAGCAGGGACAAAATAAGCCTAGCAAAGGGAAAAATAAAAATACTATAAAAGAAAGAAAGAAAGAAA
>VYZU01033246.1:99260-138851 GCA_013401355.1 Ceyx cyanopectus | reverse complement strand
GTTGCATCAGTGGGTGGTGATCTAAAGGGTGCTCTCAAATTCCCTAGCCATGCAGTAGAGCAGGTGGGAGGGACAGCTGGTGTCCAAGAGGTTTCTGTATTGCTTCTGCTGTCATCTGCACGGCGTGTCACTGAAGCTGCTTTGCTTGTACTGCTGCAGCCCTCAGTGCTGAATCTCACAGTGCTGTGCTAGGCTGCTTGCTACGTTTATGCTACCGGATGCTTCATGTTCTTAAATATCTCTGGTGCAGGTGGAGAGTACATTAAATACATTTTCTGAAAGCACAGGCCACAGAGTTGTTTCAGGAGGAAAGTTTAGGAAGGAGTTGTGGCAAATACATGGATGCACCAGAGGCCTTGAGACATCCAGTCTGGAAAACTGGTTTGTGAAAATAAGGTTTAGGAATTTCTTAAGGAGTGTATCAGTCGATTTGATGATACAGGCTTCTCCAGTCCCTCCTATTTCCCCCTTCATTTCTTTGAGAACCAGAGGTACTTTTGCATGTCAGTTCTCTCTTGCCTCTCCTGTCTCTTTCATAGCTCTGTGTCAGGCACATCTAAAATGAACTTCCACAAACAGATAGATAAAAGCATTGCACTCTTGGGTGTGGAATTGATCCTTGTGTCTGGCGTGGAAATGTATTTGATTTTCTAGAAATGACATTTCCTTTACCATTTGTCTGGAGTCAGTGTTTGAACATGACGTGCTGCAGTCAGCTTGCCCACGGGATGGAAGCAGAGATCAGGTTGTGGTTCATCCTGTCTTTGTACTGGTGACCTTTGCTGTTGGAATAAATAGCTGGGGCTGTGTGCCTGTGCCTGGAACACTGCTGCTCTGCCCCCTCTCCACGTGTAGAGCCCAAAGCTGCAAAGTGCTAGTGTGAGAATTTAACTTATTTTATTTCGTGATAAGGGGTTTCAGAAGGCTAGAAAAGGAGTGGGGGGAGTTGCCCTTGATTCTCAGCTTCTCAGACAGACCATGCACCTGGGGGCTGCAGGAGGGAGGCCGCAACATTCCTGTTCTTCAGACAGTTCCATCTACCTGGAAGAGTAAAAATAGGGAGGTAATTTAGTAGCTACTATTGCTGTGAATTTCAAAGGGTTTTTTAATTAATTCCCAGTGACTATGGGAAGCCGTAAGGCAAACACCATAAATATGGACCCAGAGAATGTTTTCAGACCTGGCAACACTGGATACAGAGTTTTGGCTGTGCTCAGAAAACAGGGTCTGTTTCTGAGGGCTGTTTGAGTTTTCCAGCTGCACAGGTATGGCTGCTGTCAGCACACCCAGTCACGAGAACCATCAGTTGCTCACCCCGCAGCATCTGCAGTCCCCACAGATGGTTCCAAGCAGGCCGTTGACCACCTGGACACCACACAGCACGGCCTGGAGCCCACTCATGATCAGCAGCAGGGAGAACAGGGTCAGGTTCCACGGGACGATGTCTTCTGGTTCCTTGCACGTGCTCCACAGCGTGTGGTTAGTGAGGTAGTTCCTGGGGGGACACAAGCACCATCAGGATGTCACCCCAGAGAGGGGTCTGTCACTGCTCTGACTGGGATGAGGCTTTGTTGGCTTCAGTACTGAGAGAAAGACATTCCATTTTCACACTGCTGCTGGACTGCAGCATGATTTCAGCTAGGCATGCAGAACAGCTGAAGCGATTGCTTTGAAAAGGCAAGGGAACAGTCAGAGATGGGTGTTTGATCCAATCGAACAGCTCTTGGTGCCCTGGGACAGAAAGCTGTTGGCCAAGCTTGTGCCAAACGGGTGTTGGCTGTGCATCTCTGCTGCCCGTGTTGGCTCCTCCTGGCTGAGGTGCTGCTGACCTCTGCTGGCATGGGACAGGACACCCGGCACAGCTCAGCCTGAGCTCTGGGCATGGGACAGGACACCCGGCACAGCTCAGCCTGAGCTCTGGGCATGGGACAGGACACCCGGCACAGCTCAGCCTGAGCTCTGCTGGCATGGGACACCCGGCACAGCTCAGCCCGAGCTCTGGGCATGGGACAGGACACCCGGCACAGCTCAGCCCGAGCTCTGGGCAGAAAAGAACCTTTGCTGTTCTTGAAGCCTCCTCTAAAGAACAGCTGCATGAGGCAACACTGTTCTCCATAGTTGTTACCTTCACATTTTAATTTCCCATCTCAATACAACAGACTGGGAAGTTAATCACATCACAAACTGAAAATATCTGTAATGTTTTTTCTGATAGTCTTGTCTTACCCATTCTGGAAAGGGTAGGTCCATGCTGTTCCTGTGTAACATTTAGGGCCTTTGTTTATGGCTACTGCTGACAAAATAAAGCAGTATCCAGCTCCCAGAACTCCAACGGCAGCAAATATGATAGATGAAAACATCTGATGAAGGAAAGCAATAATGTTATTTTTGTTCCCATCAAACAAATGCAGCCTGTTAAAGAAAATACACATCCCTACATTGAGGTGTGTGGGCAAAGCAGGCAGGTGTGCACGGCTGGGTGAGTCTGCACTGCCCCCTGCGGTGTCAGCAGCCAGCCAGGAGCCTGGCCCCTCTGCCTGAGGAAGGGTGGGGTGGCCGGTGACACAGCAGGGGGCACTCCTGCCCTTCGGTCCTCACCCAGGAGCTCTGATGCTCAGGGCCCTACTGCAGTGGCGTCTTCACAAGAGCTTACAGGTGGAGTCTTGGACCACTCAGGGTGTTACAGAATGCCTACAGTACCCTTTACAACTTAGCTTTGGGCTCTTGGTCGGATTCTAGGGAAATTATGGTTTTTTCTTCCCGAGTCTCCTCTTCAGTTTTCATACTTAAATACACAAATAGGTTTATTTATACACAAATATTTGTTTTTATATGAGTACACTTGATCTCCTCACAGGTGCCTATCATTAGCTCTGCAGTTGGAATGGATGGTAAAGGATGTCTTTATGCTCCTGGCTTTCCATTATGGCATTTTCATACATACTGATGTGTAAATAAATGGGACTAACATCAATGCCCTCTGAATTCTGAAGCACTTGCAGCCATAGCTGTTTGTAGGCAGAAGCAATGTCTTCACTGGATCAGAGGGAAAAAGAAATACCCTTTCAGGTGTGTGAGCTTGCATTCAGACCAGGTGAGAAGACTCTTGCCTTGGGCATTGAGATGCAGTCTGATGTGATCCATCTGATGTGCTAACATGTTCATGGTCATACAGGAGACATGATGACCGTGGTGTTGCAGCTGCAGACAGGAGGCAGTGAGGTTCCCAGGCCGTGCTAAGGCCACCAGCTCTCTTGGATAGGCTGCATTAACATTGCCAGCCCCAGCTGCACAGCCTGCTCGTGGTGGTTGCTGAGTGACAGGGGCTCAGTGCTGACAGTGTGCACTGGGTGGCTGTTCCCCCTTCTGTTGCTGAGTGACAGGGGCTCACTGCTGACAGTGTGCACTGGGTGGCTGTTCCCCCTTCTCCAGGTCCTGCTGCTCTGGTGGGCTTGCACAGGCATCACAAAGACAGGGCACTTAGGGGAGGTTCCTTTTTAACCTCACAGTCATCAGTCTCCTCCTGTTTGTTTTTTCCATTATTCTTTCATTTGAAAACCTGATCCTCTGTCAGGTGTAACAGTCTGCTTGGAACAAGCAGGTTATTTCAATGGGACAGACTTTCCTAGTGGGAATATCTTTTTTTTAATCTAATCTATTTTTTAAACTAAAATGCTTACTACTGTCTGTAGGTATCCATTTTAAACTTTTCCCTTCTGGTATGAAAGGAAACGATGACTTCGGAGTGGAGAGTGGTGTGCATGTGTGTAAGGTAGAGGGTGATTAGGTGACCCGAGGATGCCCACAGTGCAGTTTCCTATGAACCTGAGGTGGGATGCAGCCCATTGCATGGGTCTGCAGGGAGCTGGCAACACAGTGCCCAACTGTCTGAACACTTTCATTAATGCCCAACAAAAAATCACCAGAGAGCTGCAGGCTTTGCAAAACAAAGTACAGACATTTCAGAAGTGATTTGTAATTTTGCTGTAGCAGCTCAGTGTCCTGTAGCTGTGAAGGACAACAGGACGGGACAGTTCTGGTGCCTGTGGCACAGCATCAGAGGCATAAACCTTCCACAGCCTGTTTCTGCTTCCCAGCACTCAAAGTGCAGGGCTCTGTGTCCCAAATCCTGGACAGCATGTGTCTAACCTCCCAGTGATGGGGGAGAAGGATCTGTGACAATTCAGCTTTCACTTTTTTTACCACGTCTCTTCCCACTTACCGCAAACCTCTTCCCACAGCTCTGGTTACCACAGCATCCACAGCAATCATTATTCTTAAGGCCCAAAAACACCAAGGCAGGAAAGATCATCTACCAATAACAGAAATACAGTTTCAATTGGGGTGAATTCAAGTTGCATTTGCTTTAAAAGGTAATAGCTCTAAGTCTTTTTTTCTTATCACTAAATTAAGGTACTTTTTGCAAAGCCATTGGGTGATGTAGCTTAGTGAAGAAGAATTTGCAGTGCTGGAAGCCCAGTTTGAGGTACTGAGGAGATTCCACAGTGCAGTCATGGTGTCAGGGCAGGAAGGCTGGGATACTCACCAAGACTCCAGACCCCACGATCCCGCCGAAGTACCACACTTCATTTGTGATGTTGTCACTGTTGTCAATGACACTTCCTCCAGGGAAGAACAGCAGAATGTTAGCCAGAGTGCACAGCACGGCCAGAGGGATAAGAGTGGCTCCCAAGCACTTGGCACAGCCTCCTGTACACATGCCTTGGAGCAAGGTGGTAAGCGCTGGAAGCAGAGGGAAAATCTCCTGGATGTTCTCAGAAGAGTTTGATGCAGAGGAGCTTCTTGTGGACTGTAGAAAAGAGGTCCTGCTGTGCTTGTAGGGGAGCTGAGGCTGGAGAATGCTTCCTTCAGAGGTGAGTCTGCAGCTGATCCAACTGCAGAGTGCTGCTTATTTATATGTCCTTGCAGCTGTGATGTCAAATTTCTGCACACCCCTCAGTGAAGTTACCTTCAGTACAGCCTCATTTTACTATGACAACCAATAACCTCTGTTAATGTTTCACTAACGTGAATGAGACACTTTGTTATCTGGGCTCGGGTCATGGGTAGAAATCCTTCTTCATTCTGGATCACTGTTGGTGCAGCACACAACAAAATGATTCTGTGCACTTCACACTACTGAGTTTTCCCTCACAAAGACTGACATGAAGACATAAGCAATCAGCTGGTGTTGGGAACAGCTGTGTGATGAAGTTCTCATGACTTTTCTTTGGGCAGGTTGAGCTAGTGATCTGTTATTTTGAAGCACTCAGATGCTTGATAGATTTGCAGTAGGTAATGAATTATCATGGAGGAAGTGCTTTGCAGCTGGCATCTCTGAATAAAGGCTAATAAATAGAGAAGTTTTAGTGACTTGCTCCTTAGGTTGCATTAATTTGTGTTCTCTAACAAACATGGTACTGAGCTGCCCACAGCCGTCTTTAACTGTACAGAGCTGCAGCAATACTGAATAAGCTGTTTTTTGCAGCCACCATCCTTACAGCAGTGACACGTCTGGAAGAAACCCAAGTCACAGTTCATCTAGATCAGTTCCCTGATGGGGTTCACCAGAAGCCACAGCAGCAGCTGTTCAGATGCAAGGAGGCCAGGGGACGGGGACATCTTCAGCCAGTACAGATGCTGAGCAGTTTTATCAGACTGGAGGGCCAGAGCTGGTGTTTTGAGGAAAATATCTTCTTAAGGTGACTGTAGTAATACTAAACATTTGTGTGTTTGGGATTCTGCTCAAAAATCTGCATCAAAGTTGAAGAAAATGAGGAGAACGTTTTGAAAGGATCATGAGCATGAATGCTAAGTTTCATTACAAGGAGGACAGCTGTTACGCAACAGAGCAGCAGACAGAAGCAAAGGAGGACATCTGTGGTGTTCACTGGGATGGTAGCTAGGCCAATGCAAGCAGCTCTCATGGCTCTCTCCAGCCTGCTGTTGGCAGGACAAAGATGCAGAACTCGAAAGCTCTCTGTACTTCACCTGCTGTGTTAAACAGATCCTCATGACTTTCCCAGGAGGGTATGGAGCATCTGTAATTTGGCTGATTTATGGCATAGTGACTCAGTAACAGGCACAGGGAAAATATGTGCTGTAGCTGGAGTATAAATCTGTTTTCTCTCCCCTTTCTCAGACTAGAACGTGGCTGTTTGCAGTCGTGAATCCCAGCTTGCAGCAGGGGGAAAAGTTTGAACTGTTGTGTCCATCACCCTGCCATCCTGTGCCCTCAGTTCCTTTCTAAGCCACGTGCTCCAGCTCTGAGCCCATTGTGAAGCATTAGCCACAACTGGTTGTTGTGGAATAACTGCTGCATTGTGGGGAGGAGGGTTGGTGCCCGGGGTGGAGCTGGTCTTTGGACGTTGTGTCGCCCTGTCCTGGTGAGCAGCATTGTCCTAGCAATTGTGAGTGATGAAAGGCACTCCTTTCTGGTGTGCTGAGAGAGGGTGTCTCCTCTCCTCACTCCCAACTCAAAGGAATCCCACTCTATGCAGGGAAGAGTCAAATGATACCCTTTCCTGGGGAAAAATAATAGGAATGCAAGGCCACTCAGGTAGTTTTGGTGGTTCTAGGAGGATGTAAGCAGCAGTGATACCTTATTAATTCTTTGCCTGCATCTGCAAACTATGTGAAGACTGAGAAATGACAGGAACAGATAATCTGATAGACATGAAGGATGATAACAAACACAGCAGCATGCCCTGTGGCTATATGTAAGCCTGCAGAGTGCATGGTAGCTGTAAATGGGAAAGTTCAGTGATCAGAAGCAGTTATCCTGCAACAGGAGCAGATGTAGCACAGGTGGTAAGGTGAGGAGTTGAGTAAATGATCCTGGATGCAGCATACAGTACTGTACCACCCTTCTGTCAGTATCTGGGTGTCCCCCTGAGATATATATCATCAGCACTGTTATCACAAGAATTTCCTTTTTTTTTTTCCCTGACATGGATTTCTTGCTCATCTTGGTGATCAGATTTTTATTTCATTGAGATAGATGAATATGGCTTAACATACATTTTGATGTATGTTCTGTATAATGTATAATCTAATCTATTAATTTTTGATGTAGGTAGGTGTGACTGAACTTGTTGGACAGTTACAACCCCAGGCCTTGAGTTCTGGCTTTTGAGCTTTGTGCAGCTTCTCCCACACTCTGAATGCAGTTTGGGTGCCTGGAGCTTTGCAGGCTTCAGTGGGAAGCATTGATCTTGCTTCCAGTTCAGCCAGGGAGTATCTTGCTAGGAGTTGAGGGTAGGGTTGAATCTAGAGTATCAGAGCTGGGCTCAGGTCTGCTGTGGCAGGTTTGTGTCTGTGTATTGTGTCCATGTGGAAACAGCCTGAGCTCGGTGGGAGACAGAAGGGAGCTCCCCAGACAGCACAGCACAGCCTGTGTTTGTGTGCCGCTGCTCTGCTGAGCCTGGGAAGAGGCTGGTCAGGTGTGGACAAGTTGTTCTGTTTATTTCTGTTTGGTTTTGGTGTTGTTGTTTGTGTTTGTGTGTTTGGGTTTTGTTGGTTTGGTTTGGGGTGGGGTTTGTTTCCTTGTTGGAGGTTTGTTTGGGTTTTTATGTTCCGTTGTTGTTTGTCTGTGGTTGGGGTTTTTAAAGAGAAAATGCAGATGGACGAGCAGAAAAATGTCTCCCTTTGTTCCCTCAGCCTTCATTGCAGTGAAGGTTCAGATGAGAAGCCCCCAGCCCCTGTGCAGTGTAATGTGCAGTGGTCTGAGCCCACGTGCTGTGTTTGGGGGTGCTTGCTGCCTCGGATTCCCCTGATCCTGCAAGCATGCTGCTGGCCAGCCCAGCCCCACTGGCTGTTTGTCACTGGGGTCAGAGTCCCTGTGTACACCCTGTTTCCTCTTCGCCTGTTTGATTAAGGATCCTCTGCCTCAATTCTGCTCAAAAGAGATTTTCATGACCTAAGAGGATTTTCTTCCATGTTTTCTCCTCTGGTAGCAAGAATTGAGAAGTTTAAAGGAAGTGACCAGTTTGATTTTTAGCTTTGGGATTCCTGGAGTTCACAAATGTGACTTTTTTTCGCTGTTTTTCCAGAATACATAAAATGTTTAACTTGTAGTTATCCATTAAGGATGCAGCTCCATACCCTCTGTGTAACCATGGTTCCCACTGACTCCTGTGGAAGCCTTGCTGAGCAAGTGCAGGAGGAGTTTACGTGGATGTTTTGGAATTATGTGCTGTTACTGACAGCCCCACGCTAGCCAGGAATATTCTCCTCTAGAGTTTTGGAGGAAGGATGGGACACCCCCCACACTTTCTCCCAACCTGTTTTCTCCTTCCTTACCTTTGTGCTGCTGCAGCTTTGGGAGGCTTACCCTGGTCTCTTGGGAGCATTCACATGGGAGGTGGTGCACTTTCATATTCCTCCCTTGCCCTCCACCAAAGCAGCTTGAAATGGTGACATTTACATCGGGTACAGCAGCACTGGATGCTGTGTAAATAGACTTCCAGATGGTCTGAGGCATGTGAACTGTTCTGTATGACAGGCTGCTTGTGGCTGGCAATTATTGATTTGTTGTTACCCAGCTTGCCAGGCTAGGGGTGGGATTGCACTGCTGGCAACAGCAACCACATGGAATTCAGGTGGTCCTTGGCCCTGGAGATCCTGCATGCTCTGTCCCTTCTGGCTCCTGCCACTGCCACCATGCAGAGCTCTGTGCTGAGTTCCCCCTAAACGAGGGATGTTCAGTCTGTGCCTTCATTTAGTTACACCCCCTGCTGCAGGAAAACTGTCCAGTCGAAATTAATCGGCTGTTCCTGCTGTCTGGGAGGGTTTCAGGTGTAGTGTGCTGGTGTTCTGTCCAGCAGAGCTGGAGATGGGAACTGTTTCACACATTTGCCTTGTCTTACCCTCTGTCAAGCCTCTTATTTCCTGAGATTTGACATTAATGTTCTGTTTTGGCAACAGCGTGACTGAAGGGATCCACAGTGTGCTTTTCTGAAAGCATTTGACAGTGGATTTCAGAAGGTAAAACAAGATTTAAACTTACTATCAGACCTTTATTTCTTTTTATATATCCAGTTTCATCATGGACCTTTACTTGTGTGCTCCAGGTTGACACAAATGGTGAATTCCTTCTCGCTGCCTCAGTTTAAGTTCCATCATGAAGTGTAAAAAAAATGTTGCAGGACTGAGCTGATGCATTTCTCACTTAAGCATGGAATATAGAAGTGAAGAGCAGCTGTATTTTTCTTGTTGTGCCATTGACATTATATCAATTACATTTAATGAGAGGAGCAATTTTTTACTGTAAATACGTTAATTAAAGGAGGTTTTGCAGCAGCCTCTGTTAAATTTGTTTTATTCCTATGGCAACTCTTTCTGCTTGCTGGATAACTGTGCTTCACTAAATGTGAGACAGCAGTGAGTGGTCTTTATGCACAGTACAATAAATTTCCATATAGTGAGCAGATAAATACAAGCACCTAGCTAACGTTGCAGGTTGCTGGGAGCCAGATGTCAGCAAAACCAGGCGGGTGGATGGGGGTGAGAGCCTGGTGAGAGTGCCCTTCATCCGAGCCAGGAGCTCAGCTCTGGAAACAGTGCAGTGCTTCTCTGTGCCTCCTGTTAAACACCACTGTGGTTACTAGTGTGACTGCACTTAGGTAACTTCATTTATTCCATGAAAACCCTCCTGCTTCTGCTTCCAGTCTGTAGTCGGCTACCACGCAATTAGAAGTTCCAGAGAGTTTAGAAGAACACTGTTCATTTCAAAGACAGACCATGTGTGGGTTTAGGGCTTAGTTTTGTTTTTCTGTGGGTATGGAAGTAATCCAGTTTGAATGCAGAAGACTGGGCCGTTATATGAAACTGAGAACTACAAGCTCAGAGTTGGTTACAGAATTATTTTTTTTTTCAAAGAGCAAAATAAAAGTCTGATCATTTTCACATATGCCTCTTAGAATAATTTGTGTGCTTAGGCTGGATTTGTTAGAGCTGTGTTTTGTAAATGGTTCAGACTGTGGTCAGAGTTGATTCCCCTTGAGCAGATGAGTTATCAGTTGTGTTAATATTAGTGTTACAGTACCGTGTTACTGTCACAACACTCCCATCCTGTTTTGGGAGACAATGCACCTCCTACCTGAGTAGCAGGTGTCCAGGACACAGCGTGCTGTGTGGTCAGAAAAAAAGAATCGGATAAGTTAGAGATCACTATAGTTAATTAACAGCATCTCAGTGACAGGAAAGGCTGTCACTGGGGAGTGCTGTGGCTGCCTCCCTTGCCACGGCTGTGTCAGCTCCAAGGCTGGTGTTCCAAGGCCAGGATCACAGGTTGGCAGCTGGCTGTGTCCCCTGGGGCCGAGCACGGTGCCGGGCTGGGCAGCAGTGCCTGTTCCTCTGAACAGCATCAGGGACTGATGCAGTTGTTTGCTCACGGGACAGCTGGAACCAGTACGAGGGAAGCAGCAGGAATATGTCTGTGTCTCCCCAGAATGCTGTCTGGCGTTCCCTGCCCTGTGAAGGGACAGCCCCAAGCCACAGTTCATGTGGGGCATGCCTCAGGTGGGGTTCTGCAGTCAGGTTTGCTTGTGCCTGAGCCATCAGCAGGGTGTGCAAATGTGTGTCAGCAGCAGGCACTGCTTGGAACCGGCAGGAGCTTTCACACTGGGGTCTCTTGCCGTGGTTACTCAGGGGAAAGGGGGCTTCTGGCTTTCATTCTTTTTGAGGTATCTCTCTGTTTCTGTTTTCCCTTCTGGAAGACTAAAAGTTTGGGGCGATTTTAGGAACCAAGAATGGATTTACATCTATGGTACTAAGAGGTTTTTGTAATAGTTTTAAGTTCAATGTGTGTGAATTGATTTATTGCTGTGTGTGTTATCTTGTTGATAGCTAATCCTTGCATCATTTAGAGCACCTGTGAGTAACTGTTTTCAGATTTAACCAGGTATTTTACTGCTCTTTGGGAGGGGGATTAAAAAATTTTTTTTTTTCATGGTGAATGTATTCCAGAACTTTAGTAAAACCTGCAGGTTGTTTGTATCAACCTTTTAGATCATCACCAGTATGTCATCATACCGTGCCAGCTTGTGCTTCACTGACCTGACAGCAAATTCTCCTCAGCAGCTCTGCCTGTCATTGGCTGTGACCTCATGCAAGTGATTCAGCTGCTGTCGCTCCCTTGCCTTTGGAGTAAAAGTACTGTATGCTCTCACAGTGTAATTATCTGTAACAACACAGAGCTACCTGACCTGCCACGTGAAATGTCACCTTAATACAGTGAGCTCTTTATGCTCACCTTCATCTTTGTATTCTGCTGCTTTTACTGATTTGCCAGTTTCTCTGAGTGTAGAGCTCATCCTGTCAGCTTGACAACAGCATTGAAGGTGCCAAGCCACTCTGTGTGAGTGTATGTAGGATGAGACTGGCATTTCTCAGAGTTCCAGGCTGCAGAGCTGCTCACCTTTTGCTCACACCTATGCCTGCAGGTAGAACCAGCTGCTCCCAGGCACAGCAGAGAGGCACTTTGTCAAATCTTGTTTTTAATGGCATGCTTTTTTGTCTTTAGGTGTAACTCACTGATGTGCATGATTTTTTCCTTAGTGTTAAAATAAACCTTTTAATTTCATAGTAGGACATTTGTCACAGTATCACAAGCTAGTGTAACCATGAACTCTCCCCACCTTTCTGTGACATAGCCTGCATTCCTTCCCTATAACCAGGCAGAATTTAAGGACAACTCCGTCAAACTTGGATTTATAAAATGAGTCACCTATAATTTCCATTCAGGCAACAGAGTGAGTGACCTAAATTTCAAGGTGGTGAATATCCCAACTGAAATCTTTGGGGTTTCATATGTGAGTGACAACCAACTTCCAGTACGAACAGAAGTGGGAGTAGCTGCACATTTTCCCAGAGACACTTGTAGCCCTTCTGCTGAAATCTGCTCCCCACTAC
Source organism: Ceyx cyanopectus (assembly GCA_013401355.1). Taxonomy (NCBI): domain Eukaryota; kingdom Metazoa; phylum Chordata; class Aves; order Coraciiformes; family Alcedinidae; genus Ceyx; species Ceyx cyanopectus. The sequence goes on along the minus strand of VYZU01033246.1, from coordinate 126,938 downwards.
CTCTGCAGTTCCCTGTGATAACAACTCCTTGGCACCCAGCCTGGCTCCATATTCCTTCTCTTTCTGTGCAGTTCTGATGCTCTGATTTCCTCCTGCAAACACTGATGGTTTTTACCTGATGGTGAAGAGCCTAGTTACCTAAATTCATCATGCTTCTGAAAGCTTGTCTAGCTCTGTTTTGTACTGAGGCTGTGTAATAAAACGTGTGAAAAAAGGGAAGGTTGGTACTCGTGCTAGAGAAGTCACTATTTGCATTGTCTCAGCAGGGAGGTCAACACGCTGCACACTCACCTGTTAGACTCAGTGCCCTGTAATAGCATAATGCTTCTTACTCCCACGAGCAAGCATTCCTTCTAATCCAGAGTTTACAGGGAAAAGTTATTAGTCATTTCTTCAGTGGCACACCCATTGTCTGTTGAGAAATATTTTTAGAAAGAGCAGAAGTCCCCAGCGTGGCTCCCAGGCTGTTTGGAAATCCCAGGCTAGGTGCACACCCATGCCCCTGGCCTTCACTCCAGGGAGCTGTTTAATTCCCCACGGGGAGTGGTGTCCTGGTGGAGCAGCAGGGACAGGAGCCGTGGCTGCAGCACAGGGAGAGGGCATTCTAGTGGGGGTGGGTGTCTCAGGAGCAGCTGGCTGCTTCTGTCTCTGTGGGCTGTGGTGCTGAGAGAGGGAAGAGGGAATCTGGAGGTTACAGCCACGTGCAGAAGCACACTGTCGAAGTGGAGCAAGGGTTGCTGCTTTTGGAGCACAGCTGTAAGAACTCGGGGTGCCCAGTTCTTAACAACAGGTCATTAAAATGCCTCCCCGGCATGAGGAAAGTCACAGGCCAATGATGTCTGTCTCTGTTAAATAATTTGGCTAAAAAATATTTGGTTTTATAGAATTAGACCATGTCTATCTTTGTCCTACTAAAAAATGACAGAAAACAAGCAGTAAAGATTTACTAGAAAGAGTTAGTCTACAGATTTTAAGCTAAAAAAAAGCAAAGAGGTGCACTAATGTCTTAAATAATTTTGTTTAACATTTTGGTGGGATGTTCAGTTTCAAAAACTACTCCATAATGACTACATGGTGTTTTCCTCTTGCGTGAGGGTAACACAAATTTTTGCTTGGACATTCAGTGAACACAAATGAGAAAAAAAATGTCTCAGACTTTATATCAGCAGGGTCAGAGAACCACACGGACACCCTGCAGTTGTTAGTGTGTCTGTAGGTGTGTGTGTCTCCATTTCCACACATGGACAGTTGTGTGTCTGTAGGTGTGTGTGTCTCCATTTCCACACACGGACAGTTGTGTGTCTGTAGGTGTGTGTGTCTCCATTTCCACACACGGACAGTTGTGTGTCTAGGTGTGTGTGTCTCCATTTCCACACACGGACAGTTGTGTGTCTAGGTGTGTGTGTCTCAGCTGCTGTTTTCTTCAGCGCTGATGTCCGTCCCAGGGGGCAGTAAGTGCAGCTCAGCAGCAGCCTCCGGCGGGCGGGAGCTCGGGTCCTGCCGCCATCGGAGCGGCTGCTGTCAGGGAGCTCTGCTGGCTGTGGGGCAGACCTTCAGGACACGAGTTTCTGCCCCCACCGGGAGCCCAGCGTGACAGGGCACAAAACAGGGGTGAACTGCAGTAGTCTGGGGGCTCCCCATGGCTCTGCTGCCCTGCCAGCCTTCAGCACTACTCCTGTTTAATAGGTTTGTGTCATCGGTGTGTTTGAGGGGCAGAAATGACATACTGGAGGCTGTTGGGGTTTCTGGCGTGGTCACATTCGTTAAGGTCTGTTCCTAGCAAGATCCTTAGCTAAATGTCGTCTAGCTGTTGTGCACAATGCTGGCCTTACTGAGAAGTGAAGAAAGTCCTCTGAGCGCAGTAATTACTCGTGCAGATAGAAATTCCTATGTGTGTAAGTGCCAGGCTGTGTTAGTCTGGTTTTGTGTACTTTAGATAGGTGCGTTTGCTTTAATTTATTGGCAGGATTGTGTCTGAACCTAACTAAATATTAGTTATAAAGTTGGAATGCCTTCTTGATATAGGCATTACGTGGCTATAAGAGGACTTTGTCTCCATCCAGTACTTTGTCTTTCAGGTGATAACATCTGTCATTTCAAAGTGTCCATCTGAAACTTGGTATATCCTGTTTGTTTCTGATTATGATTCATGCTACCAGCTTGGAGTGCCTCTGCTTCAACTGTCTCCCAGTCTGTACTGGTCTGAGCAGTCTGGACTCATCTAGCCCTTTGCTCTAATAAAGCTGGGATGGATCAGGACCTTATTTTTGTCACTTGGCCGTATGTGCAGGTCCTGCACTCGGGGTCATAACAACCCCATGGCAAGCTACAGACTTGCAGGGTTGTGTGGTTGCAAGCTGCAGGTTGGAGAAGGGGGTATTGATCCATAGTCAGATGTGAGTCAACAGTGCACACAGGTGGCCAGGGAGGCAAATGGCATCCTGGCTTCTACTGGAAACACAAGGATGGGGAGGTGATCATCCCCCTCCACTCAGCACTGGTGAGGCCACACTTGAACGTTTCAGTTCTCACCCCTCACGGTAAGAAGGACACAGCAGGGCTGGAGTGTGGCCAGAGCACAAGCCCTGTGAGGAGTGGCTGAGGCAGCTTTAGTCTGGAGAAGAGAGGCTGAGGGGACACCTCTCTGCAACTCCCTGACAGGAGGCTGGAGCAGGGGCACAGCCTCTTCTCCCTGCTGATGTGACAGGAGCAGGGGGAACGGCTGCAGGCTGCACCAGGGGAGGTTCAGGCTGGATATCAGGGGACATTTCTTCACTGAAAGGGTTACCGGACATGGGATGCTCTGCCCAGGGCAGCAGTGGAGTCCCCATCCCTGGAAGTATTTCAGTGGCATGTGGACCTGGTGCTCAGGGACGTGGTTCAGTGGGGAGCTTGCAGTGTTGGGTTGAAGGTTGGACTGGATGATCCTTGCAGGTCTCTTCCAACCAAAGACATGGTGTGATTCTGTTTCTGTCCTCTGGTTCCACTAGGAAAGTTAGGCAGGCAAGGTAGGTTCTGTTTTGTAGCTATACAGTGGTATGTTTTTAACTGAGGCAGAACTTTTGTGTGCTAAACTTGATTTTCTGCATTTCAGAGCAGTAAGAAATCTCATTCTGAAAACATCTTGCCATCAGAACCGAAACAGTTCACTTCACTGTGGTGGATGCTCAAGGCAGTGCCTGCTCTTCACCAAGTGCAGCTGCATGGGTTTGGCACAGGACTGGTTCCAGATAGCTGAGGATTTATTTTGCAAGAGTGAAAATATTTCCCAGTAGAACATGAACTAGTATGTGTGGAGACTCTGAGAAGATGATGGGAGAGTGTTGTGTGATTTAGCAGCTGTTTGCTTAGCTTTACTTAGGAATATCTGGGTTTGTTGGATGGCCTGTCTGGAGACAGTGGAGGATGTCAGACCAGAGTCACTATGGGACCAAAGGGTGAGTGTGAAGAGTGTGTGTGTGTAATAGTCTGTAAGGGTATCACTGCCTAGGGACTTCTTGGTTTGTGTCCCTCCCTCCCAGAGGCACCTGGCACGAGCTGGCCCTGCTTCTGTACCACTGTGTTTCATGATTTGTATAAAATCCCATGCCTGAGTCTCTGCTGTGGGAAACTTAGGGTTTGAACTTGGGAGCAAAGGAACACCAGATGCCAAGGCAGAAAGTAAGTGAATTGGAATGAGCATGCAAGGGTTGGGTGTGCACATGTAATCCTTTAGCCATAAACACAGATAGTCCTTTAGCCATAAACACATACAGTCTTTAGATGTAAACCATTGACCGAGTCTGGGACTGGATCCAGCTGCACCTGGATTCCTCTCTGAGGAGTTCAGAAAGCAGGGGCATCCTTTCTGAACCTTGTGACTCAACACCAGGGTGTCTCTGACCTCTGAATCTCCAGTCTCTGTGCCAGTCATTCTAAGTAGATTCTACGTCAGTTCCCCTTGTATGTTTCCTCCACGTAGTAAGTAACAGAGTGAGCCTTGCCATCAAATTCTGTTAGGTTTCACTGCTACAAATTCTTTAAGTCTTCTAACTCATCTGCGACTGTTTATATGTGCTCAGATAGCACCTGGGTGAAATAAACTTCTAAACAGACACAACTAAGCTAACACAGGTTACAAACAGCTTAAAAAAATACATAACCAAAGCAGACACAGTGAAGAGCTGGATTAAGCTGCTCTGTGTGGATCTGTTTTAGTCATTGCAGTCATCCTCTTTCTGTTCCCTTCTCTCTGGTGCTCCGAAGGGCCACGGGACACCCTTTGTCTTCTGCAGCTCTTGTCATCCCTGAGCACAGCTCTTCCTGTAGAGTCTGGAGAGTGGTCTCATTAGAACATAGAGGCTCAGGAATGGGACTGCATTGGACAGATGAGCAGGTTTCTGCTTCTTAATCCTCTGCTGCCAGTTACAGACAAGCCCTTGTCTTTGCTAGCATCAGACTTCTACAAGGAAAAATGATCAGGCCTCTGAAGCTGAATTTCAAACCATTTTCCCCAAAGGCAGCAGGAGAGCAGCCTCTGAAGTGTCAGGAAATGTGCTGTGAGGTTTGTTGCATTGTACATGCTCTCACTGTGAACTTCACTTCATCTTTTTAAAGGTGCTACTAAATATGCTGGAGCCTGGGCTGAATTCTCAATGAGCCTGGGCTGCAGCCTAGCTTTGCTTGAGCTCTTCCAAGAGAGGTATGATCTTAATTTAAACCTAGGAAGTGACGATCTGGGCTCAGAGTTTCCATCCGTAGCACAGGCACGGTAGCAGAAGTGTCTGAGGGCCACGTAACCAGCAGTCCTTAGCATCATCCCCAGCAGAAGTGCTGCTGTGCTTTCAGACCTGCCTGCTGCTCGCAGGCTGTGGGTAAAGGATTGTTTTGCTTGATGAGGACATCATCTGAAAATAAATTTGCAGTGAGGTGGCGTGGAAACTCATTCCTGTTGTGGTAGTCTTGGTATACTCATTTCACAGTAATGATAGGCTGAATTCATCAGCAGCCCACTTAGAAAGTCTGCAATAGCTTCATCATTTTGATGGTTCCACAGGACACGTTTTACTTTTCCCTCAGCCTTTTGTGTACCCTGGGTAGCACTCGGCAAGCCCTGTATCTGCAGCTCAGGCGGGGTGTAGTTGGTAACACAAACCCCCCGGGGTGTTTGCCTGACAGGCAAGAGCTGTTGTTGACTTGGCTACAGGTTCACCAGACAGTGCCTGCCTTTTTTGAGGAAAGTATCATCTCAGATACTAGGGAAGGCCAGTGATTTTTATTTTGTTGTTTTTTTTGTCTCCATCTGTAGAGGATGCTTGTGGTGTTTGTGTTTTGTTTCCCTTGTGCTGGTGTAGAGCAAAGAGCAGGACTCCTTGCCTGCTGTGAAGATCTGTAAAAGAAGGTTGATTTACTTATTTTTTGTGTTTTTTAACTCACTGTAGTGGTGTTCTTACTGGAACAGCTCTTCTGGAAATAGAGCCTGAACGATTCCAGTTGTGGTGAAGCCTTCAGGACTTGCCTCCTGTGCCATTAAGAGGCTGTTAGTGAGCACTGTCATCTCAGAAGGTGGCATCTCATGAGCTGCTGTAGAGGATTCGAGAGCCAGTCGCCCGTAAGTGAGCATCACGGAGCCTGTTTGGTCACTGGCTGCCCGGAGAGGGAGCTGCTGGAAATGCTGCAGCTCTGTGTCCAGCGCTGGCAGACTGAGGGACAGGGTCCACCGAGGAGGTGGCAGTGCAAGGCGATACTACTCTGGAATAAATGTGTGTAATTCTGCAGGATTAACTTCCAGATGTTGATGCACTGGTGACATGAGTATTTTGAGCTGTAATTACAATTAAAAGGAGTATAAAACTCCTAATTCAGGATCTTAGTCCATCCCCACCCTCCAAACCAAATGGCCATTCATTAGAGAGTTGTAAGGCCCTTGTGAAAGCAGCTGCAGTGGGGCATTGTGTGTGGCACAGGCAGTGTTCTGTACTGTATGGAATACAGGTGTTTTGTGTATCTACACTGAATACAGTCTCAGGTGTATGGTTCCACTATCTGTCTTTAAGAGTTAATTAAAATACGGTGTTAGATGTTTTTTAAGAGTTTTTAACTGGCATGAACTTACTAATGGCTGACCCCAGAGACAAGACTGCATGCACGGTGCATGCAACATACACTGATGAAACAAAATGGCCAATTACATGTTGCTTTTCTTTTTTTGAACATACCGATTTAAAATATATGGAATAACAGAGGTAATGTTTTTCTGCTAGACTAGAGGTAAGTAGAAAACTACTCGTAGGATCACTCTATGAGAAACACAAAAGTGCTTAATGCAAAAGCCAAGATACAGTGGTGATATTTTTTGTTCCATGTTCTCTGAAGTCAGTTGGATGTCTTTTACTGGGCCTGTCTCATTGCTGCAGGGGAGGGGAGCCACAGAAGTGTCACACATCAAGCTGAACAGTCTGTTCCTCTCCCTGTGCTGTGCAGAGAGGGGTGTGCTGAGCCAGTCCTGGTTCTCTGAGGAGCCGTGGGTGATCTAGTGCAGTGATGACAGTGCTTTGTGCTAGCTTTACACACCTGAGTGCCACAGATGTGGGGGTACCCTAGAAATACAGAATGCAAGCCTGTGTGTAGAAGCTGCAGTCCAGGGGAGGCAAACTTGCTGCTGTTTTGTGTGGCTAAGGCTTCCCCCACAGGCTGTGGCAGAAATACAAGTTGTTTGTCCTACTTTCATCATAGCACTGTTGCAAGAAGCCATGAATGCAGGCTGCATCATGGTTTTTATATGTCACCAGAAAGCAGGGGGTTTTGAAGTGGTTTTTTGGGGAGTGATGTTACAATAGCATTGCAGTGTAGGGTCAGTAATAGTTCTTAAGTAGGGTTTATGGGCTCTCCTTTGAAGAGAGAATGTACACTCATTTTAGTGGTAGCTGTGCCCTGGTTGTACACTTCTGAGTCTCCAAGCTGGTCGGCTAAGTGCCAGAATCCCTTTTGCATCATTGCTGACTGCTCAGATCAGTGTTACTGCTAGTGTCTCTGTGTCAGAGTGAGCTGCTGCAGAGCAGTGTGTGTGCTCCAGGCTGGCTGCTGGGGCTCAGCCCAGCTCCTTGCTGGAGTGATGGCAGAGGCAGTGAGTGTAGCCATGTCTACAGCTGTCTAGACTGACTGCTTTTGTGGTCTCTGACACCTGTCATGGCAGCAAGTGGTTCCTGCTCCTCAAAAGTAGCTCATTAGGTGGTCTGAGGAGCTGCCAGGTAATTAGTATGGGCAATCTGGAAACTCTTCTGGCGTTAGCCAGGAGACTACAGACACCAGGCACTTCTGGGAGTGTTTTCCTCTCCTGAGTGCCCAGGTGAGCTTTGCTGGTTGACATGCACTCCTAAGGTGGTGTCCCTGAGGACAGCCACAGCTACAGCACAGTGTGTTTGTGGATGAGGGCTGGAAAAACATGAGCCAGGCACAACCAGGACACTGAGAATGAATGGCAGCATGGATGGTGTTTCCCACTCAAGTCCTGGGTGTCACTGAGCTGGCTAAGAGGCTTCCCTTAGTTCAGGTAACAGGTGATGGCATGTTCACCAGACCTTCCCAGCAGTGGCCTGAGCTGCTCTGTGAGCAGTAACCTGCTGAACAGCAGGAGAGCAAGGGAGAGCAGCTTACAAAGGAGCACCAGCGTGCATTGATAACCCGTCAGGACACGCTGCTGTGGCCTGGTCTCTACACATGCCCCTCTGCAGCCCATGATGATTTCCACATCTACAGATGCTGTGCAGCTCCCACACCCTGCCTGTGCTTCCACAAGATGTTCATCCCTCCCAGTAACCTTTGCCAGTCATGGATGGGACCAGAAGTTTTGCAAGAAAAGCCAGAATGAGGAACTGCCAGGTAGAAGTTGCAGAAGGGTGTTCAGATGGTAATGATGGTAGTAAAGCCCAGATGATTCACATCTGCCCTGTTTTAATAATGGAAAAAATGCTGATTTGCTTTAAGGCATTTTTGTTGGTTTGGTTTGTTTTGTTTTTTCTTTAGATTGTTTTCAAGGTAACTGGAAAACATTTGTCCTATGTCTTCTTCAGCTGTGTCCCTTGATCACTGCTGTGTCTTTCAGCAAACCACTCCTGGAGGTGGCTGTAAGGCAGTGTAAAGAAGTGGCACTGAGCATCTGGTGCATTAGAAGAAGCCACTGGGAAGCAGCACGTGATGTTTCCATTTTTCTGGCATCTTGATATCAGGAGATTGCTTATCTTTGCTCTGAAAACCATGAGGTCAGAAATGTTTGTTACAAATGTTTTATCCTTTGTTTATAAGGAGTGAGAACCTCTCGAGGTGTTACAATAGTAAAGCAGATCAGTTCAGCTGAGGGAGGATTAGCATATGAACACTTGGGATTTGGGATAGCTGAGCTCTGATCTCACTGCAGTGAAGGGATGGCAGACAGAGTGTCCTGACTGTGCCAGAGAGCTGAGGGGAGGTTCTGCGCCATCCTCAGAGCACAGGGCCTTATAAACAGGTCACAGCTGGACTGCCCACTGAACAAATGACAGATGTTCTCTATTAACATCTCTTCCTTCCCAGAAGGGTCTTTCTGGCTGCTGCATTTATTGTGCAGCTGTCCTTTCCCCCTCCTGCCCTTGACATCCTCTTCAGCTGAGCAATATGGGTGTTTGCAGGATTCCTGTGGACATGGAAATATATTGGTGTAGTCCAGAGATCTCATTTTCTACACCACACTTTGCTGTTGCAACTCACTTTCTTCTGTTATGATGAATCACATTGGGAATCTGGCTTTGGGTGGAGGTGCTAGATTAAATTGCTGTAGCTGAAGTAATTTCCTTCTGTAGGAGAAACATGATACTTCATCATTTTCTTTTTTTGGTAAGATGTTCTGTTTCAGGATTTATTTAATTTTTTTTTCCCCCTCTGTGAAGTATTTGTAACTTTGCAAGTTTTGCAGTCTTTCATAAACTGCTCCTAGGACAATTTAGGACTTGTCCAAGCCCTTAAGGACACATCACAGCTAAGTTCTCTTACTCCTGTCATGCTGGTTGAGGAGCAGGTACGGAAAGTTGGAGAAGGCTCAGCTTCTCAGAGCGTGAATGTAGAAAGCTCTTCTGCTGTTTGAGATCTCCCACTTTGAGGAAACACTAGTGTCTTTCTAACATCTTTATTTTGTGAAGCTGGGCCTCTGTCTTTCTGCTGCTGTAGAAGAGCCAAAGCAACAGTGAGAAACAGTGGAGCTTCCCATGGCCTTAGGCAAGCCCCTGTGAGTGAATACATCCATTATCTCACCTCTCTGAGTGCAAACACTCTGCTTCTTGTATAGAAGACACAAAACTTGATTCTGGTTTTGCTTTCACTGACATAAATTCTGCCATCTCATGGTGCTGCAGTTTGGGCCCTGCTGTTCCTCAGGCCAACCAGAAGCTTGTGTTTGGGAACTGATCCTGTGTGAGCCAGTTTCCTCATTTAAAACATTCCAAAAATCCACTGCTGCTCTCTTGGCTGAGCAGTGAGTTTAGGATTTATGAGGCAAACAGGCTGAAGAAATATCCAAGCTCAATACTTTTGTAACCTATGTGATTATATGTGAAAATGATCTGAACTGCTGTGGTATTGTTGGGGTGAGGGTTTGGTAGTAACTGCAGGCTGCAGTGCCCACCCAATGCCTCATGTTCTTGACAATGTACAGAATTGATTTTAAATATAGGAAGTCCTTGATTATGTGAAATTTTCATAGAATCATAGAATACCAGGTTGGAAGGGACCTTAAGGATCATTTAGTCCAACATTTTAAGGTAAATTATACATATATTTATTTTTTTAGAAAGAGATGGCTCAGCATCTCATCAGTCTGAGCCTTAAAGCTGCCCAGGGTAGGGGACTCCACTGCTTCCCTTGTGAGATCATTCCAATGCCGCATTGTTCTCATGGTGAAAAATGGTATTTTAGATCAAGTGCTTGGAAAACAATGACACAGGCTATAAATAGAAGAGGTTTTAGATCTGCTTCCCCGTGGCCATGTGTAGGTGTGGTGGGTGAGGGAGGGAGGGTGTTGGGTGGTGTTTTTTGTGGGGGAGGAGTTTGTTATTTCAGCACACCACAATAAAGGGAGTTTTCAGTTGAGCAGCCATCTCCTGCTGCAGAGGAAACTGCAGGATGGTGTTTGTGTTTGTTTTAGTCATCAGTGCACAATAATGGTCAGCCTGATTTCCACAATGGAAGGATATTTCTCATGCTGAAGGAAGTGTCCAAGGTCAACAGCTACAATACCCGGAGAAGTTACATCACAAAACCACATGAACACAGGACTGCTCCTTTCCTGGTGTCCCCCTTCCCTTCTGCAGATGCTCTGTCTCACTTTAGGTGTTGCTCGCATCACTCGAAGAAAACCCTGGCTTGCAATTGCACTTCTGTTTACAGTGTTGTTCAGCTGTTAAGAAAAGTGTTAAAAGACCATCCACACCCACAGCCCCAAAAACCTGCATGAGTATCTTTCCCTCTGAATGGAGAAATCTCACAATAGTCCAATAATGTCCTATCCATTCCCAAACTATTTCTCTAGCAGCTGTTTTTGCAATGAAAATGACATGGTGCTGTGGTGATGGCAGCAGCACCTCCTGAACCTAGTCTGGCTTGTGCAGGTCTGAGTTATTTTCTGTTGTGGGGCAGAGTGGGCATGGCAGCTTGTACAAGCCTCTGTGCTGAGCTGTATGAGCAAAGAAAGGTTTTGGTTGTGTAGCAAACTTTGTGTGACGGAAAAGAGACAAGGCCAGATGTAATTTTTTATTTCAGGTCACTTTCTATCTCTGTTTACTATGCAAATTAATGTCACTGGTACAGGTAACACAGTTTGGAAACCCGTGGTATAATACAGTTCTCATTGGGATTTTGCTTCTGTTTCTTTACATGAAATTTCAGTGCAGGGACTGTATTTTATAATCCTCTCTTGGAAGCAGTGTTTTTCACCAGAGTTTGCTTAGTTTAGCTTTAACAAGTGGCTGTTAATCTGAAGTGAGAACAAGGACGTTCCTTAGAAGCCTGCCTGTCCATTTTATTTGTTTTCCGACATACTAGTGGTGTTTGCTCTCATTCCACCAACAGGACAGCAAAGCAAGAACTTGCTCTACATACTACTCATTGCTGAAGACCTTATTCTATTTATACCCAAAACTCTGACTCAATGATGTTGAAGTCAATGAGTCTTTCCCTGGCTTCAGGTTGTTCTGAATCAGTCTATAAACCTGAAAGTCAGAGCTGCTTCTAAGAAAAAAAACAATACCTTTTTCCTTCAGTTCCTAGCAGAACTTGTGTTGTGGTTTCAGCCTGTTGTTCATGTCCAGTCGTGTTCACTGGTCACCATTCCAAGCATCATATATTAAAATTACCTAGCACTCAGTACTTCCTTGATTTCATGTGGTTTGTCAACTATTACTGCACTTAAGGAGGGTGGTGGCATTCTGCCATCCTGGCTAACTCACTCTGCAATTGGAAAGGGTAGTTAAAAAAGGTGTAAACATCACCCAGGTAGCTAGGGAACCCCACGTATTTAAGGAGGTGAGAAGAAAGGCTGATCTTCTTTTAGCTGTGGGTAGGTATGAGATAGGTGAGCTTGGGCAGGCCAGAGCAGGGTTCCTGAAGCTGAGGACATGTGTTTTGGAAGTTGTGCTAGATGTGTTGGCTATAAGTTGCTCTTCCTTGCCTTGCTCAGCATTGTGGCCAACATTTTACTGTATTTTCCCAATGGAGAAACAAGATTTGCTTCAGAGCATCACCTCAGCAAATATGTGGAGTGCCTTCATGGCATTCTAGGAGGAGGCTTTCTGGTAAGTAATGAATTAGAGATCTTTCTCCAGTTTATTTTGGAGCTACTTGATGTTCCTGTATCTTTACCAGTTACATTAATTTATTGATCAAATACCTTGTCAATTGTACCAAAAGACATTAGCTCTATTACCTCGTAGGTATTACTAGTTACTATTATTGGTTATTATTTGCAATAATATGTCATTTTAAAACTGAGAAGATCATGGGGGCTAGGTAATAAAATCCAAACACAGAACTTGAACCAACTCTCAGCAGGTCACAGTTTGTGTAAAGAGTTAAATCTTACATTATTATTGAACTACTGTAATTTAGAATGTTCCTAAATAACTAGCATTTAGCTATAATTCCTTCTTTTCTCTTGTCTGAGAAGGTGAGAGATATTTCTCTGCATTGGCTCTTTATTCAGAGGAATTGAGTGGAATTAAGTGAAACTTATCAAAGGTTTGCATTCAAGTAACAGCAAAGGATGAAGAATGGAGTACATTCACTGTAGGGCACTATCTGAAGATATTTCCTACCTTTTCAATTTTATGGACTATACTACTCTAGCATATTTCAGTTCTCTGAAAGCAGGCTTCTTGTTCGGTTTCTTTCAGAAGCCCTCCTAGAAACAGGCTGCAGATCTCAAGGTGTCTGCAGATCACAGGCTGAGGACAAGGGCAGGATGAGGGCTGTGTCTTGTAGAAGCTGCTCACAGCCCCTGGAACCTGGGATGGGATTGCGAAGACTGGGCTTTACATGCAGGATAACACGGCAGTCAGTGAAATTCTTACTGGAACACACCTCTTCTGGCCCTGCAGCCTTGGGCCTGGCAATGGGCTTGAGTAAGGGCTGACAAATGTGTCAGTGTTTGTCTTGGTGCCCGAGTGACACTTTACAGTCTGCAGCTAGCACTTCGCTCTTGCTTTGTAGCTTTCTAAGGTGCTCCTGGCTGTAGAGACTTTAAAAGTACAAACTACTACTGAGTGCCATTAGCTCTGGTAGAGAGGATATTCTGTTTATTCAGCTCTGCTCTTTTATGCTAGAAGCTCTGCAGTAATGATGATTTGTTTCTTACACATAGCTTCTGCTTTGATACTTTGCATTTCTGTCACTGGAAGCTGCTTGTGAAAACCTAGAAAAATATAGACGACTGTAATGAGATATTTGCATGAAATGGGCAAAGTATTCCTAAACTTTCTACTCTAGTCAGCCTGGTTTGTACACAGGCAGTGATGACTATACTCTTCAGTAACTAATATGTTGGTGATAGTTGGTTTTTAACTAATTAAAGAGACTTATTTTGTTGTCCTCCTTTGGCAGAAAACAGACGGTGGGGGTTTTTTGTTGGTTTTTGTTCGTTTTTTTCAAAGCGTCTTATTCACAGGATACAGCCTTTAATGTGAACAAAAACTTTAAAAGCTGAATTATATTGTATTTCATTAATACCACAACAGGCTCTTGAAGTGCTTGAGTGCTGTGCATACACAAAGCAGAAACAGAAACAGGCTACAGGTCTCAGTAGCCAGATCCTTACCATGCTAGACAGGAGTAAATAACCCACCCAGGCTGCCTCCCACTCCCCCCACCAGGAAGCACTGTAGGTGAATGCAGGGTGAGCACTGCTCTGTGTCCTGTGCACTGAAGTGGTTTGTGTGCTCCATGCCTAGGTGCTGATCCCAGCTGCAGTGTTCATCGGGCTGCACGGTGACGGCTGCTGCGGGTGCTTTGGCCACGAGGACTGTGGGAAAGGCTGTGTGGTGAGTGGGTCTCCCTGGGTGCCCATCCCATCGTGAGGGTGTGTGAGTGTGGGGAAGGCTGTGTGGTAAGTGGGTCTCAGAGTGAGGGCTGTGGGGAAGGCTGTGTGGTGAGTGGGTCTCAGTGTGAGGGTGTGTGACTGTGGGGAAGGCTGTGTGGTAGGTGAGTCTCAGTGGGTGCCCATCCCATCCCAAGGGCTGTGTTGATGTTCATGTCCTTGCTGTGCAGACGCTGTCCTCAGTTCTGGCAGCCATTGTTGGCATCCTTGGCTCTGGCTACTGCATCATCATTTCTGCACTGGGCTTGTCCCACGGACCATACTGTTACACACACCTCGAAAGAAACTGGATCTATCCTTTCACTGAATCCTCTGGAGGGTAAGTTGGATGTTATGAGGGTGTTATGTCTTGCCCCCATGTACACACAGGCTTTACTCCTGTACCTTTCAGCAATATCCAGTAGCTATATAACAAGATACATTCAGAAGTTTCTCTGCTGGCTCAGTAGGAACTAAAGAGATGGTGTCAGTTACCCATGCTGCTGTAATTTAAAACCAAAGCAATATCAATCTTATGCCCTACAAAAAGGGATCTGAACTTATACAGGTAATATTATCTATATACCACATAATGTTCATGTCGATGAACATCTCTAACACAAAGTTTTAGGACTTTGAGGGTTTTACAAGTTATCAGTAGTGGTGGTTTTAGAATTTGTCTCATCATTTGTGTAAGAATCTCATTTGATGAGGTTTGCTTCTGAAGCTGACTTGTTCTGGTGTAAAGTGGCATCATACCTTCACTAGTGACAATGGGATAGAGGCTTTGCCAAGGAAAGTAGAAAGGTTTAAAAGAATCTTCGTACACTGCAGGGCAGGGAGGGCCAGAAGCTCTTAATTGTCCCTAATGAGGGTTCTCCAGCAAACTAAGCCTATGTAGCTAAGTTGCATTCTATCCCCCATTAATCCCCACAAATCCTATCAGTTGGAAGAGGATTTGGTTTGGGTCGCGATAAGCTTTTAGTGTCTGTATGATTGGCAACCTTGAGGCTGTTTGTAGTGGCAGTTCATGGCTGATGCCAGGCTAGAGGCTGCTAGAGGATGCTAAGAAGCCACATCAAGCTCTTTTGTAGCAGAGTTTTTTGATTTGAATGTGACGTTTCAGTTGCATCTCCCAGGAGGGGCATTCCTTCTCCCCCCATGCCCCAACTGTGACTGTATAGAGAAAAACTCACAGAGCTGAGTCTTTGCTGACAGTTTCTCAGGGCTGATGTTCTGAAGATGCAGCTGGAAGACTGCAGTACCCTCTTGAATTTGCCCTTTCACTCCTCCAGAGTAACCATGTAAGGGCCCAAAGACAGCAGCACAAGACTTAACAAAAATGAATGCTTGATAGTTCAGCCTGTTCTAAAACCAAGCCAGCTTTCTGTGGCATAAACCATTGCATTTCTGTTCTCACTCAGCTGGGTTATCCCCGATGCAGCTACAGATGGATGTCACTTGGTTCCAGTGTATGATGAGCACCTCACTGTCACGGTGTTAATATGCTTTCCTTTGCTGTGTACAGGTACTTGCTTGAGTATAACAAGTGGTCTGAATGTCAAGAACCCCAAAACATCGTGCAGTGGAATGTCACTCTCTTTTCCATCCTCCTTGTGGTGGGAGTGATAGAGTTTATTCTGTGCTTCATACAGATAATCAATGGCATTCTTGGAGGACTGTGTGGGTTGTGCTGCAGTCATGAGGAGGTAAGCCCTTTGTAGTTATAACCATGCTTCTCAGATGAACATGAAACACTGGTGTTACTGATGCTATCAAGAAGTCTTGCTCAGCAGCTGTTTTTAGGTATTTTTAAGCAACAATTCAGTGTACAACTTGTTTTTAATATATATAGCTCTGTTGTGTTTAGAATTTTCATGTAGTATTTGACCATATACTTTCACATGATTCCTCAGCTGTCACAGTGAAGTTAGTCTGCACAGGAGCTGGAGGGCTGTTCCTCCACCACGGCACATGTTGTCATCAGCACTGTAGATGTTATAACTGAAATAGAAATCTCCAGTCGCCATACTGTGGCATGGTGTGGTGCAGTTTTGTTACAGGCTGCCTGTTCTCACTGTGCTGCTTTAGCTTTGTATTTTGCTCACAGCAGCTGATAGACTACTGAGAATATGCTGCATGTAATGAACTGCAGCATCCTCTCCTTGCTTAATTAAAGTGAGATAAATTAAATTGCACATAGCTAAAAAAACCTGTAGACAGATCTGAAGGGGTTTTTTTAAGGTGGGTTTCTTTTGGGGATGAGGAAGGGGAATTTCCTCTGAATTTCTTTAGGGTCATGTTGAAAAGTTTGAGCATGTTGTTAAAATCAGTATCATAGTGGCAGTGTACTCTACTGTAACTGCAGTACAGAAGAGCCATGCTATGGTTGTCTAAGTGTGGTCAGGTTAATTTTGTCTCTTGTAGTTGGATACAACATTGGCATTGTTCTCCTTAACACGTTTGTTTCTTGTTCCCCCCACAGACCTATGTTTGCTAGAAACCTGGCAGTGCATTGACGTCAGTGCAGGTGTGTGGTGTGTTGAGTATTACATGGTTTGGTTTGGTTATTTTTATTTTATAAGCCATTCATACTAAAATGCACATTGTTTGTTGTCAAACTGTGTTACTGCTGTTGATTTAACTGACTTGGCACCAGCCCTTGTTGCTGGAGTCATAGGCAGGTTAGTGGAAAACCTGCATGTATCTGAAGGCAAAAGGTGTCCTGCGTTTCTTGGATTAATTTCATCTTAGTACAGGCAACTGCCTGAACACATGACTAAAGATGCTCTTCTTTTTCTCCTCCCTACTGACACAACAGCCCCGCACTTATGCTGCTTTCCCAGTGACATTGCACTATCATTCTGATGCTGGAATGAGCACAAACCCATTCTAGTGTGGCCTGGATATAAATGAATACTCAGATGGAGCCAAACCAAAGCAGTAGCACAATGTGGATGATGGAGGGCAGATACACCTCACCTTTTAGGGATTTTTCTGAACGTCTATATTTCACAAATAAAGATTTGTATTACAAATACCCAGCAGGTGTCAGTGATTCTTTTCCCTGCCCCTGCTGAAACACTGCTTCCCTGGCTTTAGAGAAAGAACAGTGGTGCCATGAGAACGAGTATAAAGCAGCCTGGTTATAACCCACTGTCCTCTCAGCAGACTCTTGTAGAGTGGAACTACATCACTGTTTGGTTAGATCATTTAGCTGAGCCAGGCACTTGAGCACCAGCAAGGGTATGTAGTTCAGTGTCAGCTCTGTGACTGTGTGCATGGAGTCTGGGCTAGCAGTTCTTTGTGGATGGCCATTCCAAGGGCAGGAGGGAGGTTCCTGTGGAGTTGAGCCACAGCTCTGTCCCCCTTCTGCTCTTCTCAAGACAGGGGCTTGCCCCCTGACTGCTGCTCCATCAGTATCTTGAGACAGAATGTGGGGCTGGCTCCTGTTTTTTAGCTCACTCAGCAGACCCCTGGTCTTCAGAAAATACAGAGCAATTCAGGTCAGCAGTGATAGATTAATCTGAAGTGTTTTCACTTTACCACTAAGCAGCCTGGACACAGTATTCCAACAGCTGTGTGAGCACCTCTGAAGTGGAGCTTGTAGCTCTGTATCACAAGGTAAAGTAAATCTGAATTATAGCAGAGAAGTCACTCATCCAGAGTGCCTGGCTTTTCAGTAAGGGGCTTGGCATCAGCTCAGACACTGACAGCAGCAGGGAAGCAGTTCTTGCAACACTCAGTAAGATATCTGAGAAACTGGTTGCCAGGTTTGCTTAATACTGGGTATAAAATGGTTGCTCCTGTTCTAGCAGTATAGTGTGCCAGCAATAAAACAGGGCTTGATTTAGAATTTGCAGAGCTCAATTTAAATCAAAATAGCCCGTGAATGCTGTTTCAGGTGTCCTTTTCCAAATAAGTTTCTTCTAATCAGAACAAATTACTATGGGAAGCAGCAAATTTGATTATAAACTAAGCTGCTTGGTGGTAACTTTGGCCTTCGCTTTTATAAAAAAAAGTATTTCAGTCTATTACGTGATCTCTAAGTATTGTAATAAAAAGATGAGTACTGGGGATGAGATGTGCCTGCTTTTAATTCAGCTGTTTTCTCTGATCTGTAAGGTGCAGTGTTGATGATCTGACTTTTGTCCATGCCTGTGAGCCTGCAAAAGGAGCTCTGCCACAAATTTTCATTAGAGGAAGGACTGAAATAAGTGTCTGTAGTGATCAGGGAGTACAGCAGGAAAACTAAAGATCCTCAGAGTAAATTCTGTGGATGCAGAAAATGAAATCTAGAAGAAGAAAGAGTGAAGGAAACAAGAGTCACAGCAGAGAACAGGTAAAAAAAAGGTGTAATTGCATGAGTATAACCCTGCCCATTTCCTTGAAAGATCTGATGCAAAGCAATAGGAAGGAATTAGTTACAAGAAGCCACACAGCTTTTCTGAGATCATGAGTAAAGCCTCGTGCAGAGCCTAAAACATCTCATGAGGACACAGGAGGAAAATGTGTCATGATGTCATTGCTTCTCAGTTCAGCTCTCTTGCTTTTTGATAGAGCCCCAAATGTTTTTGGTTTTGGACTGTGACTTTTCTACAGAGTAAGCCCTAAGCTCATTCTTGAGTTAGCTTTCTGATGGCTTGCAAGGGCCTAGAAAGCAAGCCTGGGTCATGCTGTTGGCCATCAGACAGCTCTGGCTCTGTGTTACTGGGGTGTTTAGTTGCTTAGGGAGTGATGACACATGAAAATGGGGAACCGACTGGCTTTGGCTTTGCACAGTGCACAAGAGCAGGCATTTCAAAAACCAGCAGACCTTTTGTCCTGTGCAAGGTCACGTGTACTTAGGTCAGATCTGTAGCTGTGCATGCTCAGCTGTAAGCACAGAATAAAGCAGCTGGAGAAATGGGATTTAGAACAGTTGAGCTGCATAATGCTGCAGAAGGGAGTCGTTAAAGTGTGACAGGAGGTCTGCCTGGTGGTTTCTAACCCATGTTCCTTGGGCTTTCCTCCTCTGCAGGGCAGCCAGGATGCAGCTCGGTGTCTCGGGAGGCTGCCCCAGATCAGCAGCGGGCGCTGGGTCACCCTCAGGGCTCCGTCTGCCAGGCTCTGGTATATTGACATCTGTGAGCTGTGAGTCCATCCGTGGGCTATAGTGCAGACTGTGCATGTCATTTGACAGCCTCCTTCCCCAGGAAAGGGTGAGCTTTGGAGCTGCAGGGAGGCCGAGCAGCCTGCCTCCCGCCCCAGAGCAGCTGCAGCGCGTTCCGGGTGGAGTGCGCTTCTGAGCAGCCTCTAGGAAATGAGACTCTGGCAGTTCCTTCCTGAGTCTGACTTCTAGACACAACTCATCTGGGGATCACAAAGGAGGATCTTTTAGAAAGGAAGCTGCTACTTAAAGACATAGGCTTAGGAAAGACAATGAGTTTAGAGAGCGGTACTCATCCGTTGTGCAGCTCTCAGGCACTGCTGTCTCTGGAGTCATAACCCAGTCCCCCAGCTCCTCTCAATGTCAAATGACTAAATCGACATGAGGAGGTCAAATGCTTTTCACATTTAAAGCCTCATCATCTCTTGCTGGCTTAGAAGAGCAAAACTTCTGAAGTTAAGAGATGGCTTTGGAAACATCTGGAAGCTGTCTGAGTTGTCTGCTGATACCTCTTGCACTTTGGAGTATTGTTGTAAACATCCTTTTGTACTTCCCCAATGGGAAAGCTTCCCATGCTGCCAGTTACCAGCTTCCCAACTACGTGTGGTATTTTGAAGGGATCTGTTTCTCTGGTGTGATGGTAAGTGTTGATTCTATGGACTCTTGATGTTCTTCTGCAAGTGATGCTGGCTTACTGTGCAGCAATGTAATTGTGCTTTCGAAGAGATTATGGATTACTGTGGCAAAAATACTGCAAGCAGAAAATCTCAAACTGGAGAACAGCATTACCATGCTGAGTGACATGCAATGTATGCTATTTCATTTCATGTAAATAATTTTGAAAGGTTAATTTTTTTTTTCCTCATGGCCTTTTGTTTATCTGTAATTTATGCTTGTATTGTGGAGGCGGGC
This sequence comes from Ceyx cyanopectus, assembly GCA_013401355.1. Taxonomy (NCBI): domain Eukaryota; kingdom Metazoa; phylum Chordata; class Aves; order Coraciiformes; family Alcedinidae; genus Ceyx; species Ceyx cyanopectus. The sequence goes on along the minus strand of VYZU01033246.1, from coordinate 107,304 downwards.
ACTATGTTGATTTAGTACAAAATGAAGCAAAAACTAAAACAGCTTCTTGTAACTCTGATTTTTTTTTAAGAGGTGTATGCAGTCCAGTATTTAGAGGAGTGGATACAGTTCAAAGTGCCACTGTTGTTAGGGTAAATACAGACAATTATCCCACAGTGACTGGCATAATAGGGTTTTCTCCATTGAATTTGTAATATGCTCACCTGCAGTAACAAACAACACAGACTTGCTCACTGCTCTTACTGTTCATAATGAACTTCTGCCTCAGGGACAGACAGCATCTACTTAATAAAAGTGCATGCACACAATTAGTGCTGAACAACATCTCATCTGCATAAGTGAGGTGTTGTTATGAAAGTGCTGGACTGTGAGTTACTAAAACATGAGACTTTCTTTTGAAATGATGTATTCTTCCTAAAGCAGCAGAAAGAACTTTTCTAGTGGAGGAAAAAAAGATATCGGGCAGAGAATTTGGAAAGAACAGTTGAAAATTTAGGCAAATATTAATTACGGTAGTAACATTCATATTTTGACACACTTGTAGCCTTAGGTTTATTACCAAATTGTGAAAAATGTATATATTATCCCATTACAAACAGGGCAGCAGCATGTGAGAGGGTAGTGTTGTGATTGACAAACATTCCCTTTCCTCTTTCAATCCAGTGCCTCTCCGGAGTGGCACTTTGTGGTTTCTGGAACCCAAATCTTATTTATTGAAATGATTCTGGTATCAGGTTTAAATGATCCAATACTCTGAGCAAAACAGTCTGTATACTTGACAGAGAAAGCAAATTGAAGTGCAGATTAACAAAAAGCTTGTACTGAACTTTTGCTATCTGAACAGTTAAGGAAGGTGGTACCTTGATGCATGTAACTGTCAGCAAGAAGCTGTTGAACTGGTGTAGTTCTGTCAGTGAAATATCCTTCCTTTCATTGATACTGATTCTTTCACTTATGAACTTGGTTTTATTCTTCCAGCTTTGCTGGAGTAGCTGTGTCTGCCAGCAGCACTTTGCTGTGGCAGGAGACACTGCACTCTTGCCTTAGCAGTGCAGACAGCCTGATAAAGCCAGTCCAGTTCCATGGTCACCTCGAGGGCTTGTGCTTTTCCACAGAGTGGCTTTAAAATCCCAGCAGATCATAACAGATGGAGTCTCTGCCTTCCACAGGCAAGGGGGCTTGGCCTCAATATCTGCAGACTCCTCACAGAGCTTGTCATGTGCCCTTGCAGACCCTGCTGCTGGCTGTCATTCTGCTGGCCCTGGAGTGTAGTGTGTTCTACCGCTGCTGCCAGAGCGAGAGCTGTAACAAGACCTACAGGGTGAGTGGATTCTTTCTCTGCATCTCCAGCATCTGTTCCCACTGCCTCTGCCCTCCACTGCTCTGCTTCAGCTTCCTGTCGCAGACAGGGTCACAGAAAGCCTCCTTCCTTCTGAGGCATGTGGAGGAACAGAACAAAGAACCAAACCAAGCAAAAGGAAAAAAAAAACCACCAAAAAACCGCCCCCCACAATTGAAAAGAACAACCCCACACCAGAACCTAACACAAAAAACAGAAAAAAAAAAGCTTGATGAAGCTCTGAGTCTAGTTGAGGATGACCCTGCTAGTGCAGGGGGGTTGGCAGAGATGAGCCTTTGGAGGTTCCTTACAACCCAGGGCGTTCTATGAAAAAAACCCCAATCAAGATGCTTTCAGAAATAAAAACATAGAAGGCCCAAGAGTGTCAGTGAAGTGCCTCAACGAAAGAGCTTCATCCCTTGCCTGTATTATTTGGAAGTTTTTGGAGTAACAACTCAATATGCACAATCTGAAATGCAAGCATGTTTAATGTGTGATTGGGTTGCTCTAGCATTTTGAGAAGCAATTTTTCTAAATTACAAGTTAAAAACAAACCAAACCCCCAAACTATTTAAATATGCAACTGTCCTCAACTTTGTCTTAAACTCTATTTTGTATGTGTATGCTTACTATTATTTACCTGGTATTTCTCTTTCTGATTTTTTAAGACTGTGAATGTGAAATTCAACCTCAAGGAAATGTCCATGCTGGCTGAATGACTGCATTTGCTGTGGACACTGTCCCCACACAGTAATATCTTTCTCTCTTCAGAGCTTTATTTCAATCGTGCTAGCCCTGCTTGGAGTTGCTTTCTCTGGATACAGTTGCATCATTTTCACCTTGGGGTTGATCCAAGGCCCCTTCTGCAATTCATCAAGTGGCTGGGATTATATCTTCAAAGACACTGCTGGAGGGTAAGAAACATCCGTGTATTTCTTCTGGAAGAAACTTCATCAGGCAAATTCAGTGTTTTACACAAAAGGGGAAGGTCTCTTGAACACAGGACCTGTATTGCTGAGGGGGGGTTTTCAGCTTCTTGACTGAGCACCAGAATCCTCAAAGAGAGGTATTTGTCTCCTTGAAAGGAAAGATTAAATCTCTGTACTGATCAGACCTAGGGGCCCATTTTAGCTGAGTGGCCTTTATCTGGTGGTGGACACAATCACATGTAATAAAGCATGTAAGATTAGAGTGAGTATAGCTGGATACCTTCCTTGCCTTTAATTCAGAGATTACAGATGGCATATCTCACCAAACACAAAAGTGAGGTAGACAGTGTTGCCCATGTCCCAGCCTCCTTAGAGGCATGAAAGGTTCGATTCAGATCAGTAGCCTGGGGCTGCTTTCACAGTGTTGACATTCTTCCATGTGGTGTCAGTGTCTTCCAACTTCATTAGAATGCACCGAGGATTAAATTTGTCTGAGGATCACAAACAAGATCCTCAAATTCCTTCAGCATCCAACAGGAGTAATTCCTAACTTATGGCCATCCCTGATTTAAGTCAGATTTATTTTAAAATGCTGAAGTGCTTCCTGCAATCTCTGCTGTGTATCACCAGCATTACCATCCCATATGGAAATAAAACCATGAGAGTTTGAATTCAATGTAAAGCACCAGATGATGAAAAACACACTCCAGACTTGCCTGGAAAGCACTTCAGTTGCAAATGCCTAGAAGAAAAGAACTGACACTGAGCAAGTGATTCTAACAAAGGCTCAAGCATTAGCCTCCCAGCTACAGTGTCTCACAGTTTAAGGGCATGTCAGATGTACACATGGTCCTCAAGAATGCAGAATATGTCTCTAGAACAAGTGCAAATGGCACATGGTGACCCTTGGCTCAGCTCTCATGTAGTAGGGTGCATGCACTGGTTAGAATGATGGCACTGGGATGTTTCTGCTCTGCATGAGTCAGCTGGACTTGACCTAAAGCTGAAGCTATACCAATAAAAGGAAAATTACTATTTAAAACTTGTCTTCTGCTACTTGAAAACAAATGCCACAAAAAAGAAAAAAGTCTCGTCCTAACACTTGGGTGTCTAACAGGGAAACTAATAAAGCAGATGCATTTGAGGAAAATAAGTCTTTTCACTCAGCTGAATTTGACAGACCTATGCAGGACTTATGCTGGTGTAATGGAAGACTAGAGTCTGGCACCTGAACTTAGAGCACAGAAAGCCAGATCTGGTTTTCCTGTACTTTATAGGTGACATGATGTGTATTCAACTTGAATTGCACCTACCACATTTAATTTTCTTGTCATTGCTGTTTCTCTAATAGGTACCTCACTGATTACTCTACCTGGTCCCAGTGCACGGAACCTGCTAACATAGTGGAGTGGAATATCATTTTACTCTCCATTCTGATAGCTCTCAGTGGGCTGCAGTTGATCATCTGTCTTCTGAAAGTGGCTGCTGAGTTGAAACGGACTCTCTGTGGGACCTATTCTGTTTTTGTCCAGGTAACAAAGCATCTGAGGTAATTTACAGATTCACAGATGTCAGGGGTTGGAAGGGAGCTAGAAGATCATCTAGTCCAACCCCCCTGCCAGAGCAGGGGCACCTAGACCAAGTCACCCAGGAACAGATTTATTGAGCATTTCCAAGTCAGTTGAGCTGCTTCAATTTCTCTGTGTCCCCAGCAGTCTCAGTGATGACAGCACGTTCAATAAATATTTCTGACTTGGAAAAGCAGCAGCCTCCAAAAGCCCACATGCACACCATGCACGTGCAGACATGTAGCACGCAGGAGGTCAGTGCTGTCCTGTAGTGGGAAGCATTGGGAGGCAGAGCAGGCAGGACAGCAGTGTCTGCAGCATGAAGTGTCCTGAGTGGAGCTGGTCAGCCAGGGCAGGGGAGTTGCAGGGCCAGGAGGGCCTTGGGCAAGCACACAAGGAAGTGCTTATTGTGGGAATTTACTGTAACTGCAGCCAGTGATAAGGTCAAGGTCTGAAGCAATTTCTCTCAAAACATTCCACTTGGCAGAGAAAGACCCTCATCAGCCTGGAAGCCAGCCCAGCCTCTAGTGAAGTCAAAAGCAATGCTGTCACCTTGTTCCTGGGTGCAGAGTGGGGTCTGCCCTGGAGCTCCGAGTGTGTGTTGGATTTAGATGGAATGTGGAAGCTGAACAACTTCCATATGAATCTGAGTTGAAAAAAGAGGTCAACTACTTCCTTTTTTTTATTTGCAGGCTGGGATCCTCTGAAAATGGCAAGGAAATCTTCTCTGTATCTGCCCCCACCCTCTAGAAGAAGAGAGAAATGGCTTCCCCAACATTTACAATGGCACATTTGGGTTCTGCAAAGACAAATGAAACCTTTGTCTTAATTCTTTGTCTCTCAAGCCTCTCTATTTTGGATCAAGTTATTTGTAGTGTTTGATGTCTACATTTTTCCGGTTGTTTTCTGCCTCATCCAGTTGTCCCTGGCAGTGGCTCTTCTTTTTTTTGACACTGCAGCTTGTTCTGACAATAGGGAGGTTTGATGACCATGGAACTGCTTTTGTACTGAAATTGCATTTTTTTTAATAAACTGCTGTAATGCTGGTATAGAAGTCTGGGGGGGGCCCACGATCTTACCCTCAAATAAATGTAGATATTTCAAGGATACTGCTTGTGGTTGGTTTGGGTTTCTTTCCTCTTCCTCAGTCCTGTGGAAAACTGAACAAAAGTAAACCAAATAGACCACATATACATGGACAACTGTTAGATGAGTATTAAGGAATTAGTTTGAATTTAAGTATTATAAGAGAAGGTATTTTCTCATTTTTACCTCAGTTACTTTACAGATGGGGCATATGCAACCTGTGCAAGCTGATATTTCCAATGAACCACTGACCTTCATCTGTGGAAAAGAAAAGAATCCCTAGAGGAATCATTCCGAGCATGTGATGCCAAGCTGGGAAACTCCAGAATTTCATCATCACTACGGTCAGATTTCGAAAACTGGGATAAGTCACAAACAGTGACTTAGGCAGAAGCAGAATCTTCCATTTAGTCCAGGTGTGTAGAAGGCTTCAAAAGATGAGATGATGAACTTCAGCATTCTGAGAGCATCTGAAATTATTTGTAAGAACAGTGATTTAAACTGGTAGTTCATCTGTACACCACATTCCTGGTAAATTTGGGTTAGATTATGACATTGTTAAAGGAAACCTGTCATACTTTTGTTATGTTTTGAATCTTAGTGTTCTATGCAAAATAATCATAATATTTCAGAGCATTGAGAAAATACCTTTAAAGAAGATAGTAGTTATTACAGATATTTTGAAGTTGCTGTACAGTGAGAGGTGTCATACATAATGAGTGGCTGTCAGTGCTCAGAGTGCAGAAGAGATTTTTTTTTAATACCCAAGTGACTGAAGATCTATCATTTTTTTAATAGAAGGCTTTAGAATTTGCAAGTTGGCAGATGTCTTTGTATGTCTAAAGCTTTATAGACAACCATGATGAAATGGAAGTATGCTTAACCCCAAACAATTACTGCAGTCTTTGGTTGGGTGCTTCCTAAATGTCCTGTGTTTAACGTCCAGTTCTGTTCTATTTTTCAGTGTGACTAACAGGTTTGTAGAACTTGAATAGAGCGAAAGTATAGCATTCTGTACTGGGCAGGCCACTGAAATAATGGTAACAGTTAAGAGTAGCTGGAGTGTTACAGGTCTATTATGCTTTCAATCAGTGAAGAATGTGGCTTATCCTGTCTGGTGATAGGCAAGGAGGAAGATAACTTACTTTAATTTTGTGGAATTTCTGAGCCTCTTGCTATCCGGGCATTGCTGAGACTACTTGGAAGTGAGACACAAACATTCCACCCCGTCCAGGAGCAGCCTGTCCCTTCATCTCCAGCTGTAGATGCCACACATTGTGCTGTAATTCCATTTCCAGGGGAGCTGTGGTGGGTTAACAGAGCTCACCCAGGGTCAGCAGAGTGCAGGCTCTGCTCAGATAGCAGTGACCTCAGTCCTGCCCTCTCTGTCTCAGCTCCAGCTCTTCTTGTGCCACACATCCACAACAGTTATTTTCCAGTAGTATGTGAGCTAGAGAGAGTGAAAAATCTTACATCTATAAATCCATTTAAATCTACAGCACTCCCAGTTCAGCTGCAAGATTTACAGCCTGCTAACAGTCTAAATGGTCATTTGTGTGATAGTAGGTTGGCAGAAACTGAAAAAGTTTCTTTGAAGATTATCTGAACTGGCCAGGTTACCAGAATCTGTTGTTTACTCTTGACACACAGGGACGTTGTGCAACATTTTATTGTGTTCACCAAAGCAAACAGGAGCAGGAAGGGGGGAGGTAAGGTGGGTGGGGGGTGGGAGACACCAGCACATATAAAGGGGAATTGCAGTGCTCGTCTGTGTTTTTATTCCACGTCTTCCACAGGGCTGGTGAATGAAGGAGATGAAGCTGTTCTTCCTGCATTGCTTGCTGCTCTCTTGCCTGTGCCAAGCTGGGGCAGTGAAGAGGGAGTACTACATTGGCATTGTGGAGACAGCTTGGAACTATGCACCTGGCAACACCAACGTCGTGTCTGGACAGCTTTTTGCAGAAGAAGAGTAAGTAAAACACTTCACACTGGTGGAGTTTGATTTTTACAGCACTGTCTGCTTTAGATAGTAGGGCCAGCTGAAAACCTGGTGAAGGCAGTGAAATGAATCGTGCTGGTGTCAGTGGATTGTCTGTCAGATATACAAAGGAATTCTGTTTTGTTTTGTGACTTGTTTGGGAATTGCATTCTAATGCTTTGCTAACCAAAAGCATTGGAATACATAGGGGTTTTGTGAAGTTGTTGTATCAAAATGTTTTACTCGGTAGAGCCTAGAGGAAGACCCTGAATATCTAATGATCAATTTTGAATGGCTAAGGTGCCAGTGCTGAAGCAAAGACCTTTGCTGTTAGGTTTTTAAATGTAGAAGCTTGGCAGATGTAAAACTTTCCTATTGGGCACAGGTTTCCTGCCTAGGTAATGATTGCTGACAGTCATTTTCACTGGTGCAGCAGCACAGCCCTCTCCTTCTAGCCACAGTGCTGCAGCTGGGTTGCTCCTGGGCAGAGCAAGAGCAATGAGTAGGATGAGGAGAAGTATGCTGAGGAGGTATGAAGGTATGAATAATCAATAAAGAAAACTCAGATATAAAAGGCATCAGAAAAATAATTAGAGAAATGTTCCTTCCTTCTGTCCTTTCCAGTGTTTTTAAAATTAAATAGGACTATACCAAAATAAAAACTGAGAAGTCAGAAATTAGAAGAATGTCAAAAATGAAATTCTCATTTAGTCTTGTAGATGAGAATAGATTTCCTGTGGTTTGTTTTCTCTAGTGAGAGCCAACAGTATCTCATGAGATGAAGCAGTCAGCTTTTTGGTTTTTTTTCCTCATAAACATAAGCACTGGACACTGCCAGTGAATCAGCAGGCTAGTGATTTTAATAAAGGGTGGAAGCAGGGCATCTTGTCTGAAAATTGCAGAGCTGTGTTGTAATGCAAGCCACCACTGTCCACAGCTCTTCCACTGCTTTTCTCTGCTCTGTGACAACGAGCAGTATGCTAAATTAATCCCAGTGCCTGCAAAGGAGCTGGTCTCTTTTATCATACTTTCATTTTTCATCTTCTCTGATTCTTCTTCTGAACTGTTAACTAAGAAGCTGTGCAGATGGATGTTTACAGAGGAAGGGAAGAGTGCTGTTTACCTGCTAGAAGGAATACTCTAC
>VYZU01033246.1:44908-99197 GCA_013401355.1 Ceyx cyanopectus | reverse complement strand
AAATGTCCTGTGTTTAACGTCCAGTTCTGTTCTATTTTTCAGTGTGACTAACAGGTTTGTAGAACTTGAATAGAGCGAAAGTATAGCATTCTGTACTGGGCAGGCCACTGAAATAATGGTAACAGTTAAGAGTAGCTGGAGTGTTACAGGTCTATTATGCTTTCAATCAGTGAAGAATGTGGCTTATCCTGTCTGGTGATAGGCAAGGAGGAAGATAACTTACTTTAATTTTGTGGAATTTCTGAGCCTCTTGCTATCCGGGCATTGCTGAGACTACTTGGAAGTGAGACACAAACATTCCACCCCGTCCAGGAGCAGCCTGTCCCTTCATCTCCAGCTGTAGATGCCACACATTGTGCTGTAATTCCATTTCCAGGGGAGCTGTGGTGGGTTAACAGAGCTCACCCAGGGTCAGCAGAGTGCAGGCTCTGCTCAGATAGCAGTGACCTCAGTCCTGCCCTCTCTGTCTCAGCTCCAGCTCTTCTTGTGCCACACATCCACAACAGTTATTTTCCAGTAGTATGTGAGCTAGAGAGAGTGAAAAATCTTACATCTATAAATCCATTTAAATCTACAGCACTCCCAGTTCAGCTGCAAGATTTACAGCCTGCTAACAGTCTAAATGGTCATTTGTGTGATAGTAGGTTGGCAGAAACTGAAAAAGTTTCTTTGAAGATTATCTGAACTGGCCAGGTTACCAGAATCTGTTGTTTACTCTTGACACACAGGGACGTTGTGCAACATTTTATTGTGTTCACCAAAGCAAACAGGAGCAGGAAGGGGGGAGGTAAGGTGGGTGGGGGGTGGGAGACACCAGCACATATAAAGGGGAATTGCAGTGCTCGTCTGTGTTTTTATTCCACGTCTTCCACAGGGCTGGTGAATGAAGGAGATGAAGCTGTTCTTCCTGCATTGCTTGCTGCTCTCTTGCCTGTGCCAAGCTGGGGCAGTGAAGAGGGAGTACTACATTGGCATTGTGGAGACAGCTTGGAACTATGCACCTGGCAACACCAACGTCGTGTCTGGACAGCTTTTTGCAGAAGAAGAGTAAGTAAAACACTTCACACTGGTGGAGTTTGATTTTTACAGCACTGTCTGCTTTAGATAGTAGGGCCAGCTGAAAACCTGGTGAAGGCAGTGAAATGAATCGTGCTGGTGTCAGTGGATTGTCTGTCAGATATACAAAGGAATTCTGTTTTGTTTTGTGACTTGTTTGGGAATTGCATTCTAATGCTTTGCTAACCAAAAGCATTGGAATACATAGGGGTTTTGTGAAGTTGTTGTATCAAAATGTTTTACTCGGTAGAGCCTAGAGGAAGACCCTGAATATCTAATGATCAATTTTGAATGGCTAAGGTGCCAGTGCTGAAGCAAAGACCTTTGCTGTTAGGTTTTTAAATGTAGAAGCTTGGCAGATGTAAAACTTTCCTATTGGGCACAGGTTTCCTGCCTAGGTAATGATTGCTGACAGTCATTTTCACTGGTGCAGCAGCACAGCCCTCTCCTTCTAGCCACAGTGCTGCAGCTGGGTTGCTCCTGGGCAGAGCAAGAGCAATGAGTAGGATGAGGAGAAGTATGCTGAGGAGGTATGAAGGTATGAATAATCAATAAAGAAAACTCAGATATAAAAGGCATCAGAAAAATAATTAGAGAAATGTTCCTTCCTTCTGTCCTTTCCAGTGTTTTTAAAATTAAATAGGACTATACCAAAATAAAAACTGAGAAGTCAGAAATTAGAAGAATGTCAAAAATGAAATTCTCATTTAGTCTTGTAGATGAGAATAGATTTCCTGTGGTTTGTTTTCTCTAGTGAGAGCCAACAGTATCTCATGAGATGAAGCAGTCAGCTTTTTGGTTTTTTTTCCTCATAAACATAAGCACTGGACACTGCCAGTGAATCAGCAGGCTAGTGATTTTAATAAAGGGTGGAAGCAGGGCATCTTGTCTGAAAATTGCAGAGCTGTGTTGTAATGCAAGCCACCACTGTCCACAGCTCTTCCACTGCTTTTCTCTGCTCTGTGACAACGAGCAGTATGCTAAATTAATCCCAGTGCCTGCAAAGGAGCTGGTCTCTTTTATCATACTTTCATTTTTCATCTTCTCTGATTCTTCTTCTGAACTGTTAACTAAGAAGCTGTGCAGATGGATGTTTACAGAGGAAGGGAAGAGTGCTGTTTACCTGCTAGAAGGAATACTCTACGATTAAATGGTAGTGTTTAAACAGGCCAAGAGGAGCTGTAACATACTTGTTTAATTTAATTTGTGGCTAAAAACCTTCATACACTCAGGCTTCCAATAAGCAAGTCTTTGCAACTAAATTTATGCTCTCTAAGTTTCACAGAGCTCTGAATAGGCCTTTTAATGACACTTCAGATCTGTGCTTACCAGGGTACAAATAATCCTTCCTCACATGGCTGAACAATGCTCAGTCTTGTGGAAATACCTCACATATTTGGGCAGCATTACCTTGTTTCACAATATGGCCTGGTGGGAATGTGGAGCTATTGGCTGTATGTCTCATCACTCAGGTGAGAAAGCAGGAGGCTGCTGAGCTTCAGGCAGTGTTGTGTCTCCTGGGATTGCCTCCTGCAGTAGGTCACTTCCACAGCATGTCCCCCTGAAACTGTCAGTGGGATGTGCAGGAGGGCTTGTTGTTGAAGACACTCCAGAATCTGGGCTAGCAGCAGCCCTGCTGGGTGCAGCAGCCAGAGCCAGAGGTTTCTCTCACTATTGTAATTAGCACATGTAAGCACACAAAGGTGACTCTTCTCAGAGACTTCTCAGACTATTTAAGGGAAGGTACCTGACCCCCAGCACAGGTGAAGGTTGGCTCCATAGTTATGTCCAGCATTTGATGACCCCTCGCTTGCAGCTGGTGGGGCTTGGGCAAGCATATCCACAAGAGCTATGTGCTTCAGACTGATCAATACCACCTTGGGAAATTACACTTCTGTCAGTCCCATTTTGGCTCGTGGCTTAGGCTGTTTCCTTGCTAGACAAGCTCGTGTTTTTAATAAGTGTTTCATTAATGGAGAGGAGCAATGGCCCCCTAGTTGAGGCATTTAGTGATTGAGGAGATCATTACCCTGTCCTCTTAGAACCTGTTTGTATATTCTTGGGCTGAATCTATAAAAATGAGACTTTATTAGGGTAAATCCATATCAAGCTCTGAGCCTGTGAGTCTTCATCTGTATCTGGAGAGCAAGCTGAGGGCTTGTTCTCACTCATTTCAGCACTCTGCATGCCCATGCCCCCATCCTCTCCTCATACACACCTACTGGGCATTTGCAGCACCCTGTAGTTGTGCTCTTGGCCAGACATCTCTAGATCTATTTCATAGCTGATCTGCCTCTCAGTGCAATGGATCAAGGGCTGTGCAGTCAACATAATTGTGTGATGATGGAAATTAGTATTTTTAACAGGCCATGGAAAATTATACAGTAATGTAATTATGCAAGTACAAAATTTTCAGGCAGTAAGAACTATTATTTTCCTTGTCCACGTGGTCTCATGTTTGCCTGAAATGGCATCAAAACCCCTTATCTTCAGCCTACAAAATAGGTAGGAAATAATCAGGTTGGTGCATAGTATCTAATCTCTATATGGGTGCCTAACTCTTTACAGTAAGAGACATATTTGTGTCTAAAACTGTTGTTTAGTTGTGCACAACTCTACAGAGGCCTGGTCTTTATTTGAGACTCTACTAATTAGCCCCATTCAAATATAAAATGAGTATCTGACATTACAGAAGTGTTTGTGTCTTTTCTTTACAGGCAGCCTGGAGTCTTTCTCAAAAGAGGACCACACAGGATAGGCAGCACGTACAAGAAGGCTGTCTACACTCAGTTCACCAATCATTTATATGATGAAATCGTCGACAAACCTTCCTGGCTGGGATTTTTAGGCCCTATCATTAAGGGAGAAGTTGGAGATTCCATTATTGTCCACCTGAAAAACTTTGCTTCCAGAAACTACACGCTGCATCCACATGGTGTAAGATACACAAAGGAAAGTGAAGGTAAGTTTGAGTCCATTCTGTGCCAGAATTTGTCAAAGTTAATCATTCCTCTGAGACTGAAATTCTCTCATCAAAAGAGAAGACTGATCAAGTCAATAAGGAGCAAAAAACAAAGCCAGAAGTGAAATTCATAAATGAAGTGATTTTAGATCAACATTTCAACTGAAATAAGAATATAAAGGTACATAAATGCAGATATTGAAGATATCTAAAGGAAAAAAGTACTGCTATTAACAAGATAGTGTTAACAGTGATAACTTACAGTTCCAAATCCTTAACATTAAATTTCTATATGTTCTATATAAAACACACAAGACTTTCTTAAATGCAGAAGCAGCCACTGCTTAGGCATAGATTGGTGAGCTGAGAGTGCATGGTGGGAGTGCAGCTGGGATCAGTGTGATCTGCAGTGTGCACTGCCCTGCAGTAGCTCATCTTGCCACGCTTGGGCAATGGGTATTTTCTGCAGCAGACAGCACCAGACTGTGGCTGTTGGAAGTTTTATTAGTCACCCTTACAATCAGTGTGTGAGTTGTCGAGACTACGTGCTGACTCAAAAGCAGCCTTTAACAAGTTTTCATGAGAAGAATTAATGAAGTTGTTAGCCTACCTTCTAATGTTCTGTGATGTTTTTCATTAATATATGGCTTGATGCAGACAGATTCTGTGGGATCAGCTCAGTCTTATGTGACAGTCCTTGCATTTTTTGGAACAATGTTTTAATTGCTGCTCTCATTCCTTTTGGATATATGCAATATTTTAGAAGAGTTTCCAAGATTGGTATTTAACAAATGTTTTACAAATATTTGAGTTCTCCTTTTAGCAGAAGTACATAGTGCCTTCCTAATAAACGAAGGACTAAATTTAATGTGACATTAATCAAAGCACTCCCATGGAATTCAAAGGCAAATGAAGAGACTCCTAAACAGAAGGAAAAGATCTGCTCATCTGACACAAAAGACTTTTTGGGTTTAGTTGGATTTTTGTTATTTTTTTAACCTGTATTCAGATGTTCAGCCCATGCTGCTGCAACACGTAGTCTGCTTCAAAGCATAGCAGATGCTGTCCTGACACCCTGTTGTGAGTGCATTGTGTTAATGGTGCTGTTTGGCATTCTTCAGGTGCTTTTTATCCTGACAACACCAAAGGTTTGCAGAAGAGAGACGATGCTGTGGAGCCTGGAGGCCAGTACACTTTTCAGTGGGATGTGACTGCAGATCAAGGTCCAGCTAAGGGAGATGCAGACTGCATAACCAGGGTTTACCACTCCCATATAGATGCTCCAAGAGACGTTGCCTCAGGGCTTGTTGGGCCTTTAATAATTTGCAGGAAAGGTAAACTATAAATACATAGATATGCAAGGTGACTGATAATGGTGACTTATAAAATATCAGTGAAATCATTTACTGAAAGAAGATAGGGTTACAGTTAACTTTTTAAAATAGCAGGTTTTTGCCTTCTCAATTAGCTGCCTTTCAATAGCATATGAATGAGTTTGATTTTATAGCAGTGAATGTAATTTGCAGAATACTTTGTCCACAAATCCATGAGATGTGTTTATGCTAGTAATGCAAAATGATGTGTAAATACTGGTATGAGAAACAGACTTACTCTAGTATCTTCACATGCAATATTTATTATTAGTAAACTTATAGTGTCATACCAAAACTGATTTTTGTTTTCTGAGCATGTCTGTAAGTTCCTATGTACACTCACACTCAAGAGTGGCAAAATGTGACATACACAGTGACCAGCCATGTGGATGCTACGTGTAAAACTGATGAAAAGATAACATCAGTTGCCAAAGCCTTTGAATATGCCACTTTCTTTTTCAGATACAATGAGTAAGGGAAGCAGTGAATCCTTCAATGCTGAATTTATCCTTATGTTTTCTGTGATGGATGAAAATCTCAGTTGGTATCTAGAGGATAATATCAGGACATACTGTTCTGAGCCTTCCAAAGTTGAAAAAGACGACGAGGACTTCCAGGAAAGCAATAAAATGCACTGTGAGAAATGTCATATTAATGTATTACTGATATGGTGGAGTAATGTTTTTAGGTGTTACCTCTTTAAAGATGAACCATAGATATTTTTTTCTAAGCAGGGCTTTTTCTTGGAGGATTAAGGAAGATCCTTTTAAATGAAACAAAACAATAAAAAGGCAAGCATTGCACAATCGACCTTTGTAGTTGTGATATAAAATTCTTAGAGGTGGAGATCTTTGCCAGTATAATTTCCCAGGTGCTCTAAACAGAGTTCTTTTACTTTTTTTCTTAGTCCTAAACTCTGTACTGTAATATTGCAGCTTAGAAAAACAGTTTCTGCTCTTAACATTAACAAAGAAAATACCTTTGGCCCTGACATGGATTCCAGAATTAGGGTAGGAAATGCTGGTCATGCAGGTGGTCGGGCAGATTAAGTATGTGTCTGATATTGGATGACATTCAAAGGGGCAGAGTTTTGTTTTGAGCCTCTTTCTGTTTTGAAGAATAGAGCAATGGTTGTATGACACCTGCTTTTGAAGAAAAGATCCAAAGGTCTGTGGGGGTAATTGTAATAAATGACATTTCTTTCAGCAATCAACGGGTACATGTATGGATACCTTCCAAACCTCACAATGTGTGTGGAAGATAAGGTAAAGTGGCATCTTTTTGGCATGGGCAATGAAGCTGATATCCACTCAGCCTACTTTCATGGACAGACCTTAATAGAAAGGCATCATCGAGTGGACACCATCAACCTGTTCCCAGCCACATTTGTTGATGCTGTCATGACACCAAGGAGCCCGGGGACGTGGCTGCTCAGCTGCCAAGTGAATGACCATATTGAAGGTACAGAGTAAGTTCCAGTGGTCAGCATGGTTTTCTAGCTTGGGCCAGCAGTTTAGGAGTCACTTCAGCAGTGCTCCTGACCTGGATATAGGCCAGATGATATTCTCTTCTAGGCAACGAGACTCTGATAGTAATTGAAATGCCTAGAAGTGTATTAGGTGGGCTTGAGCATGTAGCTCTGGCAATCAGTTCTTGTCTGAGTTGGCAGCAATTGGTCTAGCTGTGCTTTTGCAGCAGAGCTGTTGGATGCCGGGAAAGCAAGAACAAAGCTTAGTTCCTTCTCCCTAGTTTCCTCTGCCTCCTCATGTTTTCCAGGTGGTATGCAGGCCCTATTTAAAGTAGAAGATTGTAGGAAATCCACAAGAGATCATTTTGAGAGTACAAAGATAAGACAGTACTTCATTGCTGCTGAAGAGATAATCTGGAATTATGGCCCATCTGCAGTGAACCATTTTACAGGACAAGATTTAACTGTTGACAGGTAAATGCTTCTAAATAAAGTTTTGCTTACCTAGCAGAATTGATACAAACATTCTAAATAAGGTAAGCCATGTGGTAGAACTGACTTCTAAGCATAATTTCTCATTGTCCTCAGCTCTGCTTAAATATTAATGCTAGGATAAATATCAGACCAAATCATGTCTGATGTTTTCCCTGTAATCTTACTATAATCTTACTACATTTTGCTGTTATGCTAGTGCTTTCACTGGCTTCAAGTTGAATTGTAATGTCATCTGTATGCTGTGACCTCTGATGATTCAAGATGGTTGATTATTCTGAGTTAGAGATCAGAGCTGGTAATTCATTATCATTTCCTTAGCTGATGAAGATCACACTAATGGCACCTCAGATAGAAGGCAACTTGCATGAGGTAGCCTTGCCCTTTCCTCTGTTTTGACATTTAAGACCTGGATCAATTCATTGAATACATTCAGATTTTTCATCTGAGTTAAAGAATACCTGCCTGCTTCACAAGGGGTGAGTCACAGTGCATTGTTTGAACAGTGCCTGTAAAAATTCAAAAGGTCCTTTCTTTGAGAGAAAAAGTGTAAACTAAAAAGTGCAGATTAAATCTTATTACTTCCCATTTAGATGTTAAATCTTGGTGTTTTTACCTACTGTTGTTGAATTATTTGTAACTTTCAATAAGAAGAGTAAACTTGAGGTTAGGAAATGTTGACTATAAATCCTCGATGAGTCTAAGCATTCTGGCTTTGTAAGGACAACACAGCACAGTGTCTTTTTCTTAAACAGAAGTCAGTGAAGGATAAAGGATTCCTGAATATCTTTATATAGGGCTATATGTAAGCATGTGGACAGAGCATTGAAAGGACCCCCAAAAGACAAACTTATGAACATATCTTACCCCAGAAAATAGAGTTGAGGTTCTGACTGCCTGTGTATAGCTGAGCATTTTGACAAGAATTGTTTGCATCTATTGCCATTTCTTTTTACACAGTGAATCTCAAGTGTTTTTTGAACAAAGTGAGACAAGAATTGGTGGCTCTTATAAAAAAGCCATTTTCAGAGAATACGCAGATAGTTCTTTCACTGAACATAGAATACGACTGGCAGAGGAAGCACATCTTGGACTCTTAGGTAAGATCTCTAAAATTATTTCACAGGAAAGATCTATGGGAGCAAACTGTGACTCCCACTGGCCAGCCAACAGTGCTCTCCAACAGAGAACCCTCAGCTCTTCCTGCCTCGTGCAGATGCTAGTGCCTGTGACTTCCTTCAAGAGACATCCAGAGGTATAAGAAAGCTCTTGAAGGCAATACTGTGGTGGTCTTGAACTTGTCCGTGAGAATATGCCATGGTCTTCAAAGGTCAGGCTCTGAATTACGAGGTCAGGCTAGGCAGGTCTAGCCCTGGCTGCTTCTAACATGGCTCTGGACTGAGTTGGAGGCTGGTGCTAATGTCTGCAGGTCTCTTTCCAAAGGAAGGAACTGTCCTGCATGTCACTAAGCCTCCACGAAGAATGGGAAATGGAGCAGTCCAGCTGCTGGGCTTCATGGGATTCAGGGATGTGCAAGGGACCTGGTCTGTGGCCGCACAGGCTCAGTAGCTGTTCCCCATGCAACAGGGAGAGCAGCTAGCTGTTGATTGCTAAGCTTGTGGCGATCTGTACATCACTTGATAGGAGCATCTTGTAATTCCGTCGTGTGATCTTTCCCAGGACCTGTCATCAAGGCTGAAGTGGGCGAGAGCATCAGGGTGACCTTCCGGAACAACGCCAGCCGCCCGTTCAGCATCCAGCCCCACGGCGTGGGCTACCGCAAGGGCAGCGAGGGGGCCTTCTACGGGGCTGCCTACAGAGGTGGGCCCGTGGACACGTCCTGCAAGCACCAGGACGTGCTGCCCTGCACGCTGATGTGCTGAGGGGGGTGAAATTAGCAGTCTGATTGGGCTTCATTCTCATTAATAGGTACCGAATCTCCAGCCTCTCACGTGAGTCCTGGCGCTACGTTTACTTATGAGTGGAACGTGCCAGAAGATGTGGGCCCCACAGAACAAGATCCAGACTGTTTAACCTGGATTTATTACTCAGCTGTGGATCCAGTCAGAGACACCAGCTCTGGCCTTGTGGGTCCTCTCCTGGTGTGCAGGAAAGGAGCTCTGCTTCCTTCTGGGAAACAGGTCAGTCAAAGAAGAAAAATGTAGTATTATATCATTGTAGCTGAACCTGCTTTATCTTCCTGAATTGTTCCCTCAGAGCCTGACACAGTAATGGCCACTCAGTACTACCTCCACATCGGTCTCACTCATGTGCAGAGAAGACGACATAAAATGAAGAAACTGGGCTTGGTTTTTGAAGAAAATTAGTCTGGCTTGAGACATAGACAGACACTGTCTAGTGAAACCACCACTGCAGTGAGCAGCTGCTGGCATTCAAGTCTCAGCTAGTATGAGAAAGACTGGAGAAATGTAGAGGCTTTCCAGACAAAAATGTGCACTTATTTCCAGAGGTGGTTCCTGCTGGTAGAAAGAGCAGCAGCAGCAGATACCTAGTCACCAGACACAGCTATTGGAGAACTTTGTGGTGGTCAGAATGAAGTCTCAGTGTATGCATCTATCCTGCTTCATGCATTAGAAATTATTATGCATGTTTTCCGTTCACTCATTTCTTTGTGCCCAACAGAAAAATGTGAACATGGAGTTTTTTCTACTTGCTACAGTATTTGATGAGAATCTGAGCTGGTACTTGGATGACAATATTTTGATGTTTACACTGAATCCCAGTCAAATTGACAAAGATGACGAGGACTTCCAGGAGTCTAACAAAATGCACTGTAAGAAATACTACTTTCTAGAATAAGGTTTGTGATCTCATGTAGGAGTCAGCTACTCATGCTGTAGATACCATTAAAAGGAGAAGAGTTAGAAATTGTTTTTAAACACTGGATTTTAAAAGTTGTTTGCTTGAATTGACTAATTTCACTGATGTGATGAGTATTTTATTAGTGATATTTCTGTCAGTCTAAGGCATCATACTGCATCTGAGGTGTGTATTATTTAATTTGCATTGCAGAATTAACTAATATGCTAATCAAGGTGGGTTTTGCTTCCTCAAATCTTCTACAGCCATTAATGGTTATATGTATGGAAATCAGCCTGGTCTTGAGATGTGTAAAGGAAGTGTGGTTTCCTGGCACTTGATGGGCTTGGGGTCAGAAGTCGATGTCCACGGGATATACTTCTCAGAAAACACATTCACAACTAAAGGAACAAGGAGGGACACAGCAAATCTCTTTCCACACACATTTCTTACAGCTATTATGAAGCCTGATGCTGAAGGTAAATGTCTTGTTTAAAAATCCCGTTACTAGTTGAGAAACTGTTTAACATTTTCTGCTTAGAGACAAGTGTTAAATAGCTGATACTTTGATCCTTGGGGATCTGAAACTGAGTACAGCTGTGTTTGAAGGGCAGCAAACAACTGGTGTTCATGGGATGTGTGCTCTTGATGCTAAAGCCTTGGTTTTTCTGGCTTCTGTGTATGCTGAAATGTTATTGCTACAAGCAACCACGCTACACAAAGCATTTGGATCTTAGGTGTGCAACAGCCTGTGTCTGTCTCTAAAGACTGAATCATCACAGGTAATACAAGTTCAAGATCTGCTAGTAACAGAGTGTTGTCCTCAAGTCTTTGTTTCTTGTACGGCCTCTAGGAGTGTTTGAAGTGTCATGCCTGACCACGGATCACTACACGGGGGGCATGAAACAGACTTACAGAGTGAAACAATGCCACTGGTGGAATGTGGATCCAGCCATGTATTTGCACCAAAAGACTTACTACATTGCTGCAGTGGAAGTTGAGTGGGACTATTCTCCTAACAGGACGTGGGAATTTGAGCGGCATCAATACCACGAGGAAAGGTACTTTGGAACAAGGCAAAAACTGAAAAACAAAACCCAGCAAAACAGAGGAGCAATTCACTTACCTGAACATTTTTCCTGCTGCAGGCATTTCTAGGCACGCTTTCTTCGCAGGTGTAATTTTAGGTCTCACTTGAATCTGTGGTCCTCCTCTGGTAACATGGCCATGTAGCTGTGAGACAGACAGCACGTGCTGGTGACATGTCTGTGGGGCAGCTGCAGATTTTCATGCATTCTGGATAGCGCATGTGCATTTATTATTTACTGGTGTTGGCACATCATTGATGTGGAATGCTTAAACTGTTCATTTTGTTGTAGATACAGCAGCTGCTTTGTCCTGATATTTGATTACTTACAATATATGTCTCTGTCTTATATTTATGTGTATGCTGAGTAAGGTTCATTTTTATGCCTCCCAGTTTCATTAGCTTAGACAAGTCCATGAACAAATCCATTCACTATGAAGCTTGAATTTCAATGAGAAGGAGCTGATTAGAACAAATAATCCATGCCAATTAGTAAAAGAGGATAAACAATGAACTCATGAACTTCTATGTGTTCCTCTGAGCAACTTCATCTGAGGTTAAAGTAATAGATTGTAACTGCTTATAGGGTTTTTTTGGTTGGATTAATTGCAATTATTTTTTCTTTTTTCCCTCAGCTTGAAAGCCCAGGCACTTACCCTGCATGCAACAGCAGACTCTCTTGTAGTTCAAAGCACTAGTAATATGGTTTGGGTTTTCCCTCCACTGTCTCAGCCCTCTATCTCGGCAGAGAATCAGTCCATCACATTTCACTTCAGCAAGGCACTTAAGCTTCACAAGTTTTAGGCTTCATTTCAGATCTACAGAAGTCACCGAGAGCTCTGTTTTTCAGGATAGAAGTTACTGGATGACTTCTTGCAGCATCTGCCAGGCCAAGCACTTGGCATTCTCTCAAATACAGCATAGCCTTTATAGTGGACTTTTTTTAGCCTCCATGGTTAAGAGAAACTTCCCAGACTGACAAGAATGTTTTGACGTTGAAGATACCAGTGATCTGAGGTTACCATTTCACAAAGCTGGATTTTTGTTTAATTTTTAATTGTCACACCTGCAAAAGATGTTGTAAAATCCATTAAGTAATGCACAACATAGTCTTATCTCATTTTTCTTGTCTTTGTTCTTTGTTTTTTTCTTTTCTTTTCAGCCCTGGCAATCCATTTTTAAATAAAGAAGACAAATTTATTGGCTCAAAATACAAGAAGGTAGTATATCGTGAGTACACTGATCAGACATTCAGAACTCCCAAAAACAGAACAGAGGAGCAGCAGCACCTGGAAATTCAAGGTATAATTGTAATGAAGTTCAGTTTTTAAAATATGAAAAATGCAATGGAAGAAAACAAGAAGATATTTTTTAATAATTCAGAGCACAGTTCTAGCCACACAAAGTGCCTAAACCTACATGGAGTGGTTACTTTTATTATGGTGTGTTCCTTCCAAGGCCACATTGCTTTCTCTACAAGAAAAAAAATACTTCTGTTTTGCTGCCTTGATATCACAAGTCAGTCTTTTCAAAGTCAGCATGAAACTGGGCAGCAACTTCCAAACTGACTTCAAATACACAGTAGGTGCTTGGAGCTTTTGAGACTTAGGTCTCTTCTTAGAAGCCTAACTTCAGCCACTGAGGTTGGCAAATCACAGTGAGTGACATTATCCAGCCACAGTTTTAGTTGAATTACAGGCCAGTGTTGTTGTGTAAATGTTTGTTGTGTTGTGTTGTGGAACACAACGAACTGTCTCTCTCTCTCTCTGCTCTGATCTTTTTTTTTTTTTGTTCAATCCAACAGGGCCACTGCTTATGTCAAATATGGGAGATAAAATTATAATAGTTTTTAAGAACTTGGCATCAAGACCTTATTCAATACATGCCCATGGAGTGAAAACTGACAGTTCTGTTGTTCCTGTGACTAACCCAGGTATTAAAGCATCCTTGTTTGTTTCTAGCAGGTAATACCAAGTTTTCTAGTAAGATTTAGCAAGCTTCCACTTTACCATGGCAGGAAAGATTTGGGGTTTGATTTTGTTTGTTTTTACCTGAGGTTCTTAAAATTTTTTGATGTTGATGATGACTAATATTTCCAAATTTGAAGTGGCCCTGCTAACAATTGCTATGTATCCTAGACCTTGGCTGCAGTAATTTTATTTTTATTAAGTGTGTTAAACTGGACAGTCCTGCCACACACAAAAAGAACCAACTCAAAAGATTGGAAAGCAGCATCAGGGATTTGCAGAAGGGAATGACAAGCTAGCCAGTATAGTAATTGGGAAAAGGAAGTTCAGGATAAATACATGTTCTAAAGGGAGAGAACATCTATTTCAGGATGACCTCTTATAGCTCAGCACCCAGAAAACTTCCAAAATTAATCAATATTTATTTAATTCAGGTGAAACAAAAATGTATGTCTGGAAAATCCCAGAGAGATCTAGTCCTGAGAGAGGAGATCCAAACTGTATTGCATGGGCATACCATTCAACAGTGGACATCATTAAGGTACATTGATAACACCAGTTTAAAGAGTTTTGTTCATGACTTCAACACAAGATGCACTCACAGCAGAAGGGAGATGAGTTTGAAACCCTTCCTGCTCTCTGTCAGGTCATGTCCCCATCACCATACCTGTGCATTTTCATTATCTCTTGAATAATCCCAGAATCTCAGGGCAGAATTTGAGTCACAACCCTTCATGTTCTTGTTCCCTGGTTCTTCTGTTGCTTGTATAGATCACCTCACTCAGATTTCAGTTTTAAAGATGTCACTTTGTAGATTGCTCAGTGTCTAAGCAGTCATACTGTGGAACACGTATCTGCCACTTGTGCCACCACCCACTAGCTTAACGTGACTAGTATTTTTTAATGGAAATTAATGTATTTTTTCCTTCACATCTCAGCTAACATGAATTTTAAAATACTAAGAAGTATATTCTGAATGGAAACCAAGCTCAGAATCCAAAAACCTATAAAAAATATGGACAAGAAAGATGACTAAGAAATTAAAATTGAATCCATATTTATTTCTAGCAAGAGAGAAAAAAGAGGCAGTTGCTCTTCACAGTCCATTTAACCTGTTCCATGGGTTACATGTAGCTGTGAAGAAATAACCTTGTTTGACAGTGGCTTTCTTTATGACCCAATAATGACAACTGTGAAAAGAGGATTCACGTCTGTCATTAAAAGTACTTCTGCTTTGTCACCTCTTGTAATTATATGATTTTTCATTTGTAATTTCAGGACACTTACAGTGGATTAATAGGCACACTGGTTGTGTGTCGCAGGCATTATATGCCATCCTTTTGTACTAAAGAGAAAGTTCAGTTTGCTCTTCTTTTTATGGTCTTTGATGAAAATGAGTCATGGTACTTGGATGAAAACATTAAAACCTATTCTGCCAACCCACACCTTGTTGACAAAGAGGATGAGGAATTCCTTGAAAGTAATAAAATGCATGGTATGTTTTCCAGTGTAGTCAATGTAACTCTGGAAACTCGATAAAATTGTGTGTTTGAAAGTACTGTATGAAAATTTGCCTTTCTCATCTCTGAATTCCCAGTTCCAGGGCAGAAAGCATGGAAGATTTCACTTAAACTATTTGAAAACTCTGTTAATGCCATTTACATTTAGATTGTTTAGTTTGGGTTTGTTTTTTGGTTTTTTTTTTTGGCAACCTATGGAAAAATTATCTCAAACTGACAGGAGAGAAAAAATAACAATGGAATTTGAAATTTTGATGTCAGCAAACAACTGTTCTTGATAAATTGAAAGGGCAGTGAAAGCATCCTGAAAGCATGTCCTGGTAAAGGTTGCCCTTCACAAAGAGATGCAGGAAATGCAGATCTTTAAGAACTGCAAGTTTAGCAAAGAACTTTTAACTGCATCTTAAGGTAAGTATGGAATATAACCAGAGCCATTCCTAATATGCTGTGCAGTTGTTTTGGTTTTGTGTGCCATTCGTTACTTTTGTCGGGCAATGGCTTTCAAATCTTGTATCTGTTATAGTTTAGAGTGTAATAGTACATACATCTTGTTTTCTCTGTTCTTCTCTTTCCCTCTCTTTAGCCATCAATGGGAAGATATTTGGAAATTTACATGGTCTGACTATGCATGCTGGAGATACTGTAAGCTGGTATTTGATGGGAATGGGCAATGAAATAGACATTCACACAGCACACTTCCATGGCCACAGCTTTGAGTATAAGGTAACAGCTCCTTTCCACTCATTTCTTGATGTGTTGAGATTGAGAAGTAGATAAAATACTAAGGACGGTAAGCTCTGGCAAAAAGTCAAGTATTATATTAATACAGACCTGTCATTTGACCATAAAGTTCTTACGCCCCAAACCTGTATTTGATCAACACAGGAGGGACAGAGTATCTCCCATAACATTTGCTGACCAGTAACCTCACAAGTTGCTTCAACAAGGCTGCTGTGACTTTCCGTGGCCATGGTTAAGACAGCAGCTGTAGCTGTTCCTTCATTTCCCCTCGGCTGCTAGTTTATTCACCCTGCAAGCATGAAGTGCTGCTGTAGCAGGGACATAGAGTAGATGTCTCTTCACTCAACTGTGATTAAGAGGTTTGGTGGGAGTAGCTTAAATCACTGCCACCTGGTAATGCCACACTGTGTAACCATTGCTCCTTGTCCTGAAGCAAACAGGGGTTTACCAGGCAGATGTCTTTGACCTGTTCCCTGGCACCTTTCAAACTGTGGAGATGACCCCGCAGAACCCTGGCACCTGGCTGCTGCACTGTCATGTTACTGACCACATCCATGCTGGCATGGAAACAACCTACACAGTGCTCCCAAAGGAAGGTAGGAGTTTGCCCAGCTGGTAGAATCACACAATGGTTTGCATTGGAAGGGACCTTAAAGACCATCTAGTTCCAACCCTGCCCTGCCATGGGCCAGCAGGTTGTGCAAGGCTTCGTCCAACCTGGCCTTGAACACACCCAGTGATGATGCATCCAACAGCTTCCCTGGGGAACCTGTTCCAGTGGCTCATCACCCTCAGAGTGAAGAACTTACTTTCTAATCTAAATCTCCCCAGTTTAAAGCCATCACCCCTTGTCCTATCACTACAAGCCCTTGTAAAAGGGCTTTCTCCCCAGCTTTCTTGTAGGCCCCCTTCAGAAATAAGGTCTCCCTGGAGACCTTAAAAAAAAAAAAAAAAAAAAAATGGGTGTCACCATCTCCAGCAGTTAAGGTACAGAAAAACTAAAATGGTGCTTTCTTTCTAAAGAACATGTTTTGGCTTTACAGACACTATCACCTTGCTTTAGCAATCTTGCCCATGAAAAAAACTGTAAAGTTCTTTCTACAAAGTTAATATGATTTTTAAAAGCAACTTTCCTGCACTCAAAAGACAGACCATAAGAGGTATGCATTATAGTTAACTGACAGAGTAAAGTAGGCACACTTCATACTTTACTCTGTGCATATGTGTGTGTATTCATAGATACACAACTATATACTGTACGTGTGTATCTATATTAAAAATGCAGAGTGGAATGTTAAATGGTCTATTTTGATTTTTATAAACCTCTCTGATTTACATAATGCATTGTGCCAGACTTGCAGAGATGACAAATGATTTAAGAGTACACAGAAAGAGAAGTATAACAGACTTTAACTGCAAGTTGGTAGGTTGGCTTTTCCATAATTAGCCATCTAAAGTGCCTTAGAATAAACCCTTCAGTCTGTTTTAAAGCTCTTTTCAAATCTAATTCACAGTGTCTAGAAGGTGCTGGGATCCAGTGCTCTCGTTTTGGACTCTGGTTCACGTGCAGAACTATTTTTTTAATGCAATGTGTGTAACAGAAGCTGTTTTCCTCCCTACAGCCAAACGGTCTCTGTTCTCAAGGTTATTCAGCCAGTTCAAGTGTAGCAGTGCAGAAGGCAGGCTGGAGTGATGGAGACATTCCACACTGATTCTCCAAGGGCTGCATTCAGTGAAGCATTTCTTGGGAGATACTCTCCTGGACAGTTCCTCCTCAGGTGTGTTCTGGAAGATTTCATTTGGTGGCACACAGCTAACAAAAGGGCAGTAGTTGAAGATCACTGAATGAGTAGAATAGCTTAGAAATATCTTTTTCTCTAAATAAAACTGTTCTCTTGCAAGAAAAAAAATTCTATGTGATGCCTAATGTATGTTTTTTAACTGCTGAGGAACACGGAAGAGCCAAATAAAGGAACTTTTTTTCTTAAGTTTGTAAATAACTTTATGTAACAGCAAAATGTGGTTTAGGTTTCTGCTGTCACATTTTACTAATCAGATGTGTTAATAGTTTTCATTTTATCCATAAGTTCACACTCTATATATACTGTTGTGTAAATGAACAGCTAACAAAATAGTCTTATTATTTCTCTTATAATTTTACCCAGTACCATCTTTCAAGATACTGAATTGAAAAGGCTGTATGGCTGGGGGTCCTGCTTGCACAAGATGTTTTTGTTTTTTCTGCAGGCAAAGTTACGCCGAAATCAGTCTTACGAAATTCAGACAGGGGAGGACAAAATGTGATGACTGCTATACCCAAGAGCTTTGATCTGGTGCAGCTTAAAACAGCTCCTTCACTGGAATAATTCTGCTGTTAGTCACATAGTGCAGAGCTGGGCTAATTAAGCATTTTGTGACAGGAAAGAAGCAGCAGGAGCAGCCACACTGAGGCTGGTCACAACTGGCAGCAGTAAGAGCAGGCATTGTCATGCCACCCAGAGGTGTCTCTGCAGCCCAACTCCATGCATGTAGGCCTGCCCAACAAGGGCAGGATGTGCAGGACAGGCAGGCAAGGCAAACATTTGGGCTTTACAGCCACCACCAGGAAGGAAGCTGCTTCTCTCTAACGAGCCTACATCGATTTGGCCTTTTTTAAGGTAGATTCTGCTGAATCCAGCATAATCCCCACTGGTCAGTTAGATCATTGATTTTGGCTGTAGCAGGAATGCTACACAGGTAAGTTAAACTATTCATTTTTCTTTTTTTTAAATGCATTTTAGTTGACATCTTGTGATTGACAGCTAAGGGTTTAAGTAACATTACAGCTTCAGTGAAAATGGATTGGATAGTCAGTGTCAGCAATTTGGCCTTTACATGCTTATGGGATCAGAGGGTCACTGTTGTTTGTCAGAGATCCTCCAAAAAACAAACTGCATTCAGAAGAGGGTCATAAACATTGTGACAGTTTATTATGAAAGATTTTGAGCTGAAGGAAAAGAGGAAAGCTTTCTACCCAAAACACAAACATCAGTACATACACACAAAATACCTGAGTTGCTCAACAAAAACACTGGAAGAAATACGAGTTTTCAGGTGGATTTGTGCCCTAGCAATACTTCAAATATTTGTCTGCTGACTGTGTACAACAGGAGGAGGAAGAAAACAAAATCTGGCAAGTAAGCAGCAGTCCCCATCTTCCAGTTGGCTGGGGAACACTTGAGTTTGATTCATGGTCTTTTTTGTGAATTCCTAAATGAAAACATTTTCAGTGTAACACTGGCATGGGCATGTAATTAAGATGACAGAGCAGCTGACTGGCTTTGCCAGATGGAATGCAGGGGAATGGCTGTGTTGCAAAATTCTACTAGGAAGAGTAAGGCACTTCTCCTACAGTTAAGACACATGCCAGTGCTTAAGCTGCTCCCTAGGTCAGTGATCCAACCAACAAAAGAATTAAGACTGACTCCCTGCTTTCCTTTCAGGGAACTCTGTCCCACTGTACTGTACAATCTGTCTTTTCTAGCTGCCTTGGCCACAGGTTTGCCCTTGTTGTGACAATGAGTGTTCCTGCTCCACAGCTGAAAAGCTGTTTTAACCAGTCCAGCCCCCACCCAGTTCTACCTGGCAGGCATTCTGCTTTGCTGACCTGTTAGAGTGCAATAATATCAGCTTCAAAACAGATGCTGTGCCTCAGACAAAAGCTTCACTCAGTAACTGTCAGAAGGTTTCCGGTGACGAGTAAGGGGAGGAGTCCAACAATACCTTGCATGTAGTTCTGCTGTTTGTTTCATTTACTTTTTAATTCCAGTGTGTTCTTTGACTGTCCATAGACTTCCCCTGTCTTAGGTCAGCAGCTTCCTCTGGCTGCAGTGAAGAAGATGTGGCAGGAAAAATGCTGCAGTTCCATCCTCTGGTAAAAGACTGAGTAGATCCTTTAGTTCAAGTTCCATTGCAACAACTGATAAAGTTTCTGCTCAGCTCAGGGGAGAAAATATTGTTTAGGTGTTTTCATAATAGAACAAAGAAATTAAAAGAAATCAACAATGTAATTGTTGTAATTGAAGTAATCAAATTATCTAAATATTGCAACTGGAATGAAATTTTACACACATCCATCTGGGAACAAATGAAACTATAGGAAATCTCAAAAGTAAACTGAGATTGTCTTAGATTAAAGCCCTCTCTCTGCCTTGGCTGAGCAGGTCTACCTCTGGCAATAATGTTTATTATGGGAGTGTGATCTGGTAGTTCTTGTGTCTTACCAAATGTGAAGGAAGCCCCAGAAACCTGTACCCCTAACTCAGGACTGTCTGTAGAAGGGAAGTTCTGCAGCAGTGTCTCAGACCAGTCTCTTCAACACTATGTTGTTAAGCACTTACAGCACAGTAATCTCCATGAAAACAATGCTTGAACACAGCAGCACCAGAAACTGGAACTTGGATGGAGCTTGGCCTGTGCTGCACAATGCAGCTCCACGGCACTGCTCATTTTCTGCCCTGAGGCATTACATTGTTTGGGGTTTTTGAATGTATGTGCTTTGTTCATTCTTCTGTCAAAACAAACACACTGGCCCCTCAGCTATGCATAATATTATTGTCTTCCTATAGACATGTACCAACAGGACTACAACTAGCTGGGTTGGTTTCTCTACTTCTAGTAACATGTTTTTTTCCAGTCTGTGACCCAATCATCAATGCACTTAGACATGCACAGGGTTATCAGTGACAGCCTGTGAGCTGTCCTTGCTCAGAACCACGTCTAGAAACAAGGTGATTCCAGCAATTTAACTGTTCTCAGTGCAAATGATGCAACACCCTGTACACTGCAGAGACCTGGCTGATGACTGGGAAGAGTGCTGAGCTACTTTACTTTAACCCCTTTATTTCCCAGATTATCAGTCTTCAGCCTGGACAGTATTTAGCATGTCAGGTGATGTACAAGGCTTCTGGAGTTGAGCTGCAACTACCTGATTTACCTTTCAGTGATGAAATGAGAACAGGGCAGTCATTTCCAGTAAGTCTGGTTCTCTTGCAAAGTTCAGGAAGCAGCTTGTTCCACCATAAAGCCTAATGCACAAAAAAAACCAGCAAAGTGTAAATTAACAATTAAAAGTATGAGAGACCTGCTGGAAATACACTGAAATAAGCTCGGATGTTTACAAATACAGGTAGGTTATGATGAACTCAGTAATTAATGTTTTGGAATTCAGTGGTTTTGCACAAGTATTTTTTCAGTTTTCTGTGAGCTCTTTTTTGACTTGAAAATTTTTATGCAGTGCCCCCTAGTGCCTCTATAGATAAAAGCTTTAAAAAGCAAAAAGGTCATATAATTGGAAAACTAGTTCAATCAGAAAATTAATGTTTTTCCCTCCAAGCAGTTCCATGCTTAGTGGTGAACAGCACTGCTATAAGAACACTGCTGTCTCCTGGCCTCAACTGTCTACTCCCAACAGCTCCAGTAGTGAATTATGTTTTGTAGTATCATTTTGCTTATAAAAATGGAGACTGGGAAAGGGATTTCTTTCTTTTTTTAATGGTGGTAACTTTTTTTTCCACCTGTGCTCTAATTCAGTATTGTGAATATTGAATTTACACTCTACACTGTCACTCATGGAAACAAGGAACAATTTCTGATCCAAATACAAAGCCAAATCTGGTTTTGAACAGAGTTCTAGTACATCCATCCGGTAAAGGATCACCTTTGCTTTGGCCAGCAAAACATAAGTGTAATTAATTGTGTAGTTGTGATGATCAGTGGAAGTAAACTCCTATACTCCTGGAATAAAATAATTTCCAATACTGAAACTGTATAGAAGCCTAAAGGGAAAATAGGACATTATCTTTCTACCAGTGCATCAGTACCATTCTCATGTTACAAGGTCAGAAGGTGTCATGAGAACACAGACAAAGAACCCCACTTATCTGAATGTGATTTTAGTTGGAAGGCCATGTTCTCTTACAATTAGCTTGTCACTAATTTCATGTTGTAACTGTGAACACTGTCCAACAGTGAGAAACAAGCTTGTTTTTCGCTTACAATGGAAAAAGAACAGCAAAGGGAGCTTTTCTGAAGCACTCTGACATCACAATCACAGAATCACAGAAATTAGGGGCTGGAAGGGACCTAGAAGATCATCTAGTCCAACCCCCCTGCCTGAGCAGGATCACCTAGACCAAGTCACTCAGGAACAGATCCAGGCGGGTCTTAAGTGTCTCCAGAGATGGAGACTCCACACCCCCCCTGGGCAGCCTGTTCCAGAGCTCTGGCACCCTCACTGAGAAAAAGTTCTTTCTCGTGTTGAGCCTAAACCTCTTGTGCTCCAACTTGCACCCATTGCCTCTCGTCCTGTCATTGGACGACATTGAGAAAAGCCTGGCTCCATCCTCTCTATACTCACCCTTAACATATTTATAAATATGAATCTGAAAAGGTTATGCTTGAAATTTACTAGAATGCATACAGGAACTCACAGAAGAAATGGGGGAAGGTCCCCAATTAAAACTAGTGGGGACAGAGAATTTCAGTGCCCAGCCCTGTCCTTTGTCAGGAAGCTGGGCTGTGTGATGCAGCCATCTGAGTTAGGAAACACCAACCCCTGCAGCCCTGGCAGGGAGGCACTCACCCGGTGGTCCCCTGCGAGCTGGTGCTGAGCGTACAGCACCGCGGCAGCAGGACAGCCCTCCAGCAGCTGCTCCAGGGCTTCCTCCTGCCTGCCCAGCCGGGTACTGCAGAGGACACGGAGCGTCAGCCCGGTGCTGCCAGCGGCCGCCAGGGGCTCCAGCACCGGCAGGGCTGAGGAGATAGCCAGTGACTCGCCACATAAGAGAGACTGAAGGCAAGAAGAAAAGGCATTGTTGGGATTTAAGGCAAGCTTACAACAAAGAATGGTAACTATAACCTTAAAACAAAAGCTCTTATAATAATTTTAAAATAGTACTTCCTTTACTAAATGTTAGTGAAAACTAAGAAAGCAAGTTTAGAATGGATTGAAAATGTAAATATGACTATTGACCTATCTCCTCTTCAATTTTGTCTCCTTTTTTGCCCATCGTTTTAATGGGCCTTTTATTTCAACTTGGATAACCTGGAGTGGAAGGAGGGAGTTAGGAGATGCTAGGTAAACTGTTTGTACATACGTGTTTGCAGAATGGAGGAAGGCTGTAAGATTAAAAGGTTCATACCTGTAGTTTTGAGACATCTTCACAGTAATCATTGTCAGATGGAGAGCCTGTTGACATTATGTAAGTAACCCATGGGAAGATCAACCCAAAATGATTACAGGAGTTTATCTATACAAGAAAGAATCAAATTGCAATAAAAGAAATGCTTCTATTGGTGACATTTCCATGTGAAACACACCAGAAATCAAGAAAATGTTACTCTCAAATAGCATAATTTAGAATAGCAGCTACTCTTTCCTCTGGTTCTTACAATTTAGTAACAAATAAACTGGAAATTCTGTATTTCAGATTTCCCATTCAGAACCCTTTAAAATTCATCATTAGTGCATTTAGTCAGCACTGTAACACTGCAGATGCTCCACCTGACAAACTCTCCTTGTTTCCTTTTAGCCCTTCTCTCTATCCAGAGCTGACATTCCTGTTGGAAGGGTATTTGTAAATGTCCCCCAAGCAGCAATAACTCTCTGGGAACTGCTTATCGCCTTGTTCCATCTAAGTCTTGCTGCTTTTAAGAGATAAGCTGTCCAGAATTAAAATACTAAGAATAGCATTTTAACAGATTTTGGAGGGACTAGAGTCATAACACTTGCCCTGAGTGCTCTTCTTACCAGATCCTTTGCTGTTTTCAAAGGCCTAGTGTCTGGAAGCTGCTGCTTTGATATCCTCCAAACATAGTGAGAAGTAACCCTCAAGAGAAGCTCCTCCAGTATTTCTTCCCGAGAGCACACGACGAGAAGAGCTTCCCAGAAATCCACCAGGAGCTGAGGAGTAGTGTTTTCACTGTGACTACACAACATCTGGGGACAGAAATGCAAGTTAGCACAGAGTCTGGTAATTATCAGTTAAAAAAGTTAGGAGAGACAGGAGGAACAGTTTTTCACTTTTACTAGAAGCACAATTTTGGTGGGGTTTTTTTTGTCTTAATGTGTTTCTAATACATGTGATTCTACATAGTACAGTGCTGGGCAAGGCAAAAAGTTCACTTAATGATTTTAAGGTAATCAATTCTAAACAACAGATTTGATTTATCCTAGATTTACTCTACTGCCAGAAACCCCAGCATGCTGTCGTTAAGTACTCAGACACTGCTAATTTGGAATATTTTCTGTATGCCAATAGCCAAGCAGGTGTCTTCACAAGAATGTGTGAGGGTTGTGATAAGAGATGCTGTGCAGTTCAGTTGGGTGTAATGGTAGGACCCACAGGGGAGGTGCTTTAAGGTCTAATGTATCAGCAAAAAGAACTTTTCCTTGGTTTCCATCTGGCTTTAAGCAGAAAATCTTCTAGTTGGAGTTTCACAATTTAGTACTTCTGATACAGGTCTTTTACAGTCACAGATACAATGCTGCATTGTAACTACACTGAAGAATACATGGTGTAAATCTAGCAATGTTACTAATTAGATAATTAAAAAATTTTTTTTTGATTCCCAATCTAAATAAAACTTGTGTGATACCAGAAGAAAAAAAATTATCTTTCTTCTTATAAACTGTAGAGAAATTTCTTCTTCAGAAGAATTTCTTCTTTCAGAAATTTACACAGAACCTTCATATACCTTCATATTTATGTCTGATTATTTAGGAATATAAATGCCAATGGCATCCTGGGGGGCATTAAGAAAACTGTGTCCATCCAGTGTAGGGAGGTTCTCCTCACACTTGTGAGACCACAGCTGGAATACTGTGGGCTTCCCAGTTTGAGACAGGGATCTAATGGGGAGAGCCCAAGAGAGGCTATGAAGATGATGAAGGAGCATCTCCCCTATGGAGAAAGTATGAGGGAACTGGGGCTGTTTAGTCTGTTGAGGAGAAGCCTGAGAGGGGACCTAATTGATGTCTATATATATCTGAAGGGTGGGTTTCTAACAGGAGCAAACCTCTGTAGTGCCTGGCACCAGGACAAGGGCAGGGTACAAACTGGAGCAGAGAAGGTACCTTAACATGAGGAACTTTTTATTGTGAGGGTGACAGAGCCTGGCACAGGCTGCCCAGAGAGGTGGTGTCTCCTTCTCTGGCCAGTTTAAAGACCTGCCTTGATCTGTTCCTATGTGGGCTGCCCTGGGTGACCCTGCTTTTGTCAGGGGGGTGGACCCAATGATCTCCACAGTTCCCTTCCAACCCCTACCATTCTATGATGTCTTAAAAAGGAATTTAAAAGTGATAAAAGTGATTTATCTAAATTCTGTTAAATCTCAGTAGCTGTAGCAAGCCCAATTACTAGGAAACCATTGATAAAGATCTCTGAGATCAGGTTATTCTCTATTCAAATAAAAGGACCAAAACAAATAACTTAATGGAGTTTACTTTTTTTTTTTTTTTCCTTGATTTAACCACTGTTTCCTTCCAGCAGGTCCAGTTTCTCATCCAGTAGTCATCTCCTGTGACCGGAATCCTCTCCTTTGTGAAGAAATGCTGAGCTATGAGTGAAGAAGCACCTGAGGCTGCTCTGCTTGCCCTGAACAACATCACTACGAGAAAAACAGGAGCGAGAGAGGATCACATGCCCACCTTGAAAAAGGTACCTGCTTCTTCCAGATCCATTTTACTGTTCTCATGCAAAGCCACAATGGCAGCCACCAGCAATCCAGGCTGTGTCTCCTTCAGGTGCACAGCAAACTCAGTTGGTGTAACAATTCCTTCCTTATGCTGTCTCAAGAGTTTTGGCTGCCCGACGAAGCCACACGCCAGTATTGTCTATAAACATAGATATAAATCTGGTAAATCATCCAGTCCACGTGTGACTGCACTGAGCAAACCCAGTAATTCCCCAGGCACCCAAACTCAGCCACCTTACTGTCTGAATAACACCCACGGGGAGGAATGTGCATGTTTGCTCACGGCATGGCAATTTTACTCCATCATGCTGCAGGTGGTGCTGAATGTCATTGTTGAAACAGCCCTCACTGAAGAAGGTTCTGATCTGATCTTAATAATGGGTAAGTGCTTTGTTTTCACATAAGAGAACTGTATATAGAAACTTCAGTTTGTGTGCACCGTGCACATTCTGCTCCAAGAAGAATTTCACCATGTCTGTTTGCATAGAGATGGTGTTTTCCCAGGGCATATAATCTATTAATTACAGCTGGAATGGTGTAAAAATGCTTTTATACAACCCTGCCATACTGCTGAAGAGCACTGGCTCTGCAGAGCTTGTTACACCCCAGTAACCAGCATTTATCATGAATTATCAACTTTTGCTTGTTAAGACTTTGCAAAGATAAGACTACCCTACCCACAAGGTAAACAGCACAGCTGCAGTGTTTGCCAGCCCTCAGTTCTGCTGTAGACATTCAGTGGAGCCTACACAGCATGCTAGGAGCAAGAGGAGTGATGGAAAGGGTCTTTACTGTACAACACAGCTGAAGCCAAACCAAAGCTCAAGCTTTCAGCATACTTTACCTCCCCACAGGAGTCCATCTCACGTTCATATATCATCAAGTCTCCCGTTTTCAGAGCCATGAGAGCTTTAGTGAGCGTCAGGACCACTGATGGCATAGTCTTTTCTACTTTCTGAAGATACTTCAGAGCTGTCAAAGGACACACATTTGTCATGCAGGGACTGCAGAGGACGTGAGGCAGTTGCCCAGGATCAGCAAGACAGAATATTTGGAGAACTTTATTTGCTGATTCCTGTTGAAACAAAAGCCATTTGACAGTTCAGACCTTCCAGATACACAGTCATCTGTGGCATATGAAAGTATTGCAGGTTTGGTTTATTGTGGTGGGGTTTTTGTAAAGCAGACAAGTACAGGTTAGTTACCAAATCACAGTGCCCTTCCTGCTTTTTTCCTCCCTCTGGTAAAAGTAAAGGCTCTCTAACTGGCCGTGATTCTAGCACCCCAGAAGAGCACCCAACACCAGGGTAAATTGGTTTTACCAACCTGTACGATTTGGCAATGTACAGATTGTTTTGTTACAGAAATGGGAGACGAAAAAAAATTGAGGCAGAGAATTCCTAAAACAGAAATGTCTCTGTGTGCAAATGGGAACCAGATCATTAGCAACAGCCATAATATGTTCCTCGAAAGCAGCCTAAAGCATCAGAGGTGGTGCTTGTGGATTTGTCAATAATAACAGGAAAAGAAAACCCTTGTGAAAAAGAACAACTGTAAAACTAAATAAGCAACTCAGTAGTCTCAAAGGGAATTTAATTAAAATTTTATATGTAGTTCTTAAAATCAGAACTAAATAGATTTTTTAAAAAAAGAACTTGTTTATACCTTACTTAATTCTTCATTTAAGTCTTCATTAAGAGAGTGAGTTAAGTAGAATATAAATCCTTTCTCATACATCTGCATTTCATCACCTTCTGAAACCAGCCTCTTTAAAACTTCAGTCATGGATAAACCTG
The DNA here is from genome assembly GCA_013401355.1 of Ceyx cyanopectus. Lineage (NCBI taxonomy): Eukaryota > Metazoa > Chordata > Aves > Coraciiformes > Alcedinidae > Ceyx > Ceyx cyanopectus. The sequence goes on along the minus strand of VYZU01033246.1, from coordinate 72,180 downwards.
ACATTCTGTAATATGGCAGAGCAAGGTGGTAATCCTTTGTATCAAACCTGAAGGCAAGAGAGAGTGAGTGAAAAAAAAGAACAAAAACAACTAAGGGCAAAACTTGCCATTGTTTGCAAGAACCCAAATAATATATCAGAGCTGCAGACACACCATCCGCAAATACTCAGCTCGTATCATTCAGTGATAATAAAGACAATCAGGTGCTGAAGTGATGACCAGATTAAGCTGTTTTCATAGAACACAAGATTTATATTAAATATGCAACACTACTGTAAGCCAGCAAAGAATGGTAGATTTTTGTTATAAAATTACTGGAAACAAAAGCTCACCTATATCACTGACATTTAAAACATACCTGCTGTAGCAGTCTCCTAAAAAGGCACAGCTTTCTCTGAATGCTCTCAGAAGTTCTTCCTCCTCATCTGGGTTAAGGGAATGGGGGTCCATGATAGCTGCTCTGAGCAGCAGATGAGCCTCACTCAGAAGGTGGATGCAGCTCTCAGTTTTTGCATTTTCGTAAGTTCTACTATAGTCTACCTGGAACAGACACAGGATACACCAAGGCTGCTGGCAAACATTAATATGCAGGAATGATTCCAGTAAGAGAAGCAGCCATTTGAAACAGGATTATGTGCTATTCATGAGAAATGCATCACATTACATTCAGCAATGGCATGCATCAGTTATTAGTTAACAGAACTTATTTTTACTCATCTAACAACAAAAGCAAGAGTTGGACAATACCATTTCTCTGTAAAGCTGAATGGTTGAAACAGTGTTTATAATATATAAATTCCAGCCAGGCTCTGACTCAGAATTTGTTCTCGATTTGATGCTGTCAGCCTTTCTGGAACTAGAGAGAAGGAAAACAGTGGTAGTACCAGATACTTACATGAAGTTAAGTAATTCAAATTAGCTGTGTACTCATGTTCTCTAAGGACTTAGTGCATGCTTGCCCCTGCAGCTTGAGTGAAGTGTTTGCCAAAACATGGCATAAAAAAAGCATTTGAATGCTTTTACTCTGGCACATTGGCTAGCCCATAATGCCCTAGGGTTTAAACACTGTAGGAAAACACGCATCCTTTTTGTTCTGTTTTGGAGAATAATTGTTTTTTTTAAACTCTTAAAGGATATTTATACCTTTATTTTCACATGATGGTGTTAAGCAGACTAGCATTTGTTCGATTTATATTCTTTATGGAAGGCAAAAAGCACATATGCCCCAAATGTCAAGTGTTATCTTTGAAACACCATTGGCAGAAGAAACAGTGCTTCATACACACACCACTACGGTATTCTGAATACCATTCTCCTTGATGGACTTAGCCTCATCTTCTCCTGAATAATGTCTCTTCTAGGATTTAAGAAATACTAGTATTTTCAGTCAACTACAGCTGTCCCACTTTAGTTAATGAACTTGAACTGACCTTCATAAACGTGACTCACAATCTTAATAATGTTATTTTAATAGTACTTAGGAAAGTTAAATTATTTGCAATCTTGAGTAACTTATTTTGTCGATTTCAAAGCATTTGTGACCCTACCCTATTCTTCTGTGTCAGCTAAAACAGTAGAATTTAAAAACAAACCATAAGCTTGATTTCTATTCTCATGCACTAACTAGGAAATTCCTTCCACATAGTTTTTTTCCACTGAGGAACCTCTCTTCCACTCCAGCAGCCACAAAGTGAGCAGTATGCAGAGGTGTAAATACCCAAGTCCTTACAGCATCCTCCTTGTGGGCTTTCTTCTCTCGGTGATGTCTTCCGTGTGTGCCTTGGTGAGGAGGAGGATGTGGCTCTGGAAGCGGCGCACAGCCCGCGGGCCGATGAAGAGCTGCATCCGCAGCGTGCAGACGCCCAGAGAGACGGGGGGACACGCCTGCGAGGGAAGGCTTTGTCACTTCAGGCGCCATGCATTGCAGTCTTTCATTTAAAAGGAATATATGAAAGCATCTACCTGTTGCCAGTCCTCTGACACTAAAAACATCACCTGGCTTTCCTAACTGTTTCACTTAAGCAAGTGTAAAAATGCTCATAAAACTAAGATGGAAAAAAAAATAAACGAAATCATCAAACTCTTCAAAGCAACCACACCATTTTAGCTGTGACTCAAAATAACAGCCTGGGGGAGATGTAAAACTCAACCCTAAACAGTTTGAATTTGGTCAAGTTGCAAAAGATTACCTGACATGGTTATAAAAGTCTTGATTTAGTTGTTTATAAAAAGCAATTACAGACAGAAATACGATGTTTGCTTGCCTATTTTTATATTAGACACCCAGTATTCTATTCATGATCTCCTATTCAGTATGCACCTTTCACAGAAGAGTTACTCTGTCAGGTACACTGGACTAAAAAATGAAAAATGCAACCTCGTCTGCCCAAAAACATTCTAAATTTACAGCTTTAGGAAGAAAAAAGACTATATTTACAAATTAACATACACAATGAAGCAAGGCAACACAGAATCATGTGTGTATCCTGCTTTTTGGAGAAATCTCAATTTTCCTAGTAAAGAGGCAGAAGGCTGCAGTGGTGACTGGGTGGCTCTAAACTGCCTCCTAAACAGTCTAGACCTCCAAGGATAAAAAGCCCTCCTCATAAGGCATATGCACTAAGTATCTGGTCAGACTTGTTCAAGTGTCTCCTCTTATAAAAGCTGTTTTTTCAAGGAGACCGAAGAGAGTGAAACATTCTCAGATGCAGCAAGGTAAAACTCTGCATCCTTCATTCAGATTTATGCAAGCAAGCATGTAATTTAGTTCAAAATTCTATTTTATAGCATTTAATCATTTTGAAAACACTCTACTAATGGTCTAGAATATTAGATGGCTATAATAGATAGTTTCACTGAGAGATGTATATATACCGTAAAAATATAATATGCCACAGATCGTATTATGAAGTAAAATATGAAGTAAAATATTCTTTTTGAAGTAAAATATTCCTTTTGATGCTGTTTTACTGGTTCATCCAGTAGAAACTAAAAGGATTTCAGCAGGAACCGTAAGGAAACTAAGTGCCACCATAGTACCCCCATGTTTGGAGATACACCTTCAGGGTTGTGTCCATGTATGGATCCTCCTCACGGGCTGCTGCTGCGCTGCACCGGACCGTGAAGCACTGCAGGCTGGCACTACAGGGACAGAAGAAGACACTGTAATGAAGGGGGGAAATAAAAGATCAGTTGCAAAAACCAAGTAGCCAAGACCAAGGATTGGATATTTTCCCTTTATAGGAATGGGCCTCAAAGCCTAAGAAGGAGGACAGGCTGCGCTGTCACACCAGCCTACCCAGAGGGTTCCAGGAGGTGGTGAAGAACATATCCCAGGGGAAAAATAAAAAGGCAGCAGCACAGAGAAATGTAGAGCAAAGTCATAAACGTTGTACCTTGTAATGACGTGCAGGAACTGTGGAGTGAGAACTGCCTGCTCTGACTTCTCTGAGTATTGGTAAGTAGAAATCATTTCTACTACCTTCCCAACAGAGTAGAGATATCCAACATGAGGTAAAGAGAAAAAGCAAAAGAGACTCAATAGTTCTCTCTTGTTCTGAGTTTCCTTGTGGGCTGTCATAGAATTTCCTAGATGTAACAATAAGAAAGGCATTTTATAGACGTCATAAACCAATTTTCTTTGCTCTTGATGCCTCAAAGACACTTTCAAACCTGCCTGGTCAGAAGGCTAGTTTTGTTAGTAGCTAGTGAAGAGAAAAAGAACTATATAAAAGATTGGTGTACAGTTTGGCTCAGTGCATAGGTTAAGAAGTTTTATGTCATGTTATCTCATTTGGGGGCATATTTAACAAACCAGAGTGAAGAAATTCTATAGATGTAACAGCAGCTGAGAGTCCTGGCAGATTGATCACAAATAAGCATGCCAGGATTGAATGATCTGCCTGATCATAGACAGCTACTTGTGAGCTGAGATGAATGCTCATCCAGAGCTGTAGTGGCACTGCCCCAAAATACAGGTCTTCAGTTAAGGGAAAGAAAAGCTGGGAAGGGCAGAATTTGTTTATGAAGCCCCTCTGGCAGGTAAAGGGTGTTCAGATCCTGCTGGCCCTCTCATCAAAGACTGCAAATCACAAAGGAACTAAGATAGCTGGACTGAAATGGCAAGTAGCTCATTCTGTTAAGTCTTGAGCTCTGAGTTCACCGAGGCTTTGCTACTCTAGCAGACAGACAACAGGCACAAGCTGGAGAGCGGTCAGCAAAGCTCACTGATAATGTACAGCATCAGGTTCTTCTGGGGGTGTCTTGGGGCTTGAGCTAGCGTGGATTTGGGAACCCCTAAAATCTGCATTTATCCCTTGCAGTTTTAATTAAAGCCTGGCAGAAAGGTAACTCCTACCTCAATGATTAAGGTTTCCTACTCTGAATTCCACTCTTGACTAATTAGAGGCAGCCTAATACCTCGTAACACTGAGGACAATTTTATTCACACAATGTAAAGATGGACTATTTTGTGATGTAAAATTAATCAGTAGAGAACTGATAAAAGCTGATTTAGTTTTCCTCTTCTGGTGTGATGAACTGATATTTTAGTTCAAGGTTTATGCAAAACATGGGAAAACAAAAGGATTTTTCTGTTAATAGCTCAGTTTAAATAACTGAAAATGGAAGAAAACTCTTAATGCAAGCCCAAACCATACAGAAACAGCACATATATCAGAATATAGAAAGAAGCTCCTTCCTTCCCAGGCCATAACTCATCCCTGCACATCCACATACCTGTCTGGTACACGGGAAGCAGCTGGAGAGAGTGCAGCTTTGTCTCCTCACAGAACCCAAAAGGAGACTGGTCGGGTGTAAAACGTCTAGAGAAAAAAATGCAGAAGGACAGCGTGGGACCTCAGTGAGGAATTATCCTGAGCTACTTCAGAGCACCAGCTCTGACAGGCTCAGCTGATGTCTCAGTATGAAGGAAGAACAAGCAGCCCCACCAGTAACATAACGAGCAGGGCAATGCCAAGAAGCATGTGGCACAGCTAGGCAGCTACCTTGAGTTCTTGAGTCAAAATCCATTACTAACTTTCTAACGACGCCAAACTGGGAGATGCTGTTGACTCTCTTGAGAGACAAGAGGCCTTACAGAGGGATCAAGATAGGCTGGAGCACTGGGCAATCATCAATGGCATGAAATGGAACAAGTGCAAGTGTTGGATTCAGCACCTAGGATGAAGTCATGCCAGGCACAAGTCTAAACTGGGAAAGGAGTTGCTGGAGAACAGCCCTGCAGAGAGGGACCTGCTCAACAACCAGGTACTGCTGGCAGACAAGAGGGCAAAACACATCCTGCTGTGCAGCAATCAGTACGAGCAGAGGGTCAGGAGAGAGGACTGTCCCTCTGTATCCAGCATGATGTGGCCTCACCCTGAGCACCATGTGCAGTTCTGAGCCTCACCATTTCTGAAGGACATGAAGCTACCTGAATGCAACCAGAGGAGGCAACAAAGCCAGTGACAGGCCTGCCATGGTCTGCAGGCTGTCAGCAGTGTGGAGTCAGCCAGGGCAGCTGACCCCAGTTGGCTACAGGTGGGTCCCATTCCAGAGCCCTCATGCTCAGTATAAAGAGGGAAGGTTGGGGAGGACAGAGGGTCTCCTTCTGACTCTGCTCCTGAGGATGCTTTTGCATTTACTGTGATGGCTGCATCTTTGCTGGGCTGAGTATCCCTCTGTTTATACAGGAATTGAGGACGGTTTTGCTGTTTCATTGGATCAATTTCCATTTAAACCTGGGTCTCCTTTCCTTTTCCTCATGGCCCTTTGTCTGGGGAGGGGTCATGGGGTGATAAAGCAACTGCTGCAGTTTAGCTCTGGGTATGGGCTAAACCTAGACACTTATTGATGTCATTGTTTTCTCAGTGAAAACAGACAAGAAAAACTCACCACCTTATACAAATCCCAAACGTTAAAACCCAGGATTTTTCTTTCAATGAGAGGTGACCACAGGTCTTGGTTTTTTTGTAGTAAACTAACCCGTGGAGGGGAAATGAACTCGTAATACCTGAAAAGCAGATACTGCACTTGGAAGTGTTTTGTGTCTTCTGTGGGTAACGCTGTGGATTCCAGTGTGATGGGTATCTCACAGAGCTTACTTTCTTCCCCAAGCAGCTCCACTGGCTTGTGACATATGATGAACTCGTCTAAATCGAGCTGCAAACTGTGTGCTGAAGAGCCTTCATCCTTTACACCTTAATAATGAAAAGGCTGTATTAATTGTTCAAACCATTCCATTTAGCAGTAAGAAAATGAAGACACAGCATTACTTAAATACTCCAATTATCTAGTTAGCTTGGGCTACCTCCAACCATGAGATTAGGAAGATGGGTATGCTTGAAGAACAATCCTTCATTTAAACCTCAACAATCTGAGTACAAAAGAGTCAAGACTTCTGAAATAACAGGTGAACTGTGTAAGGCAAGTCCATTCGAAGCTGCTTTGTACTGCAAATGGCTGGCCAACAAAAAATGTCATTGGGCTGCAGAGGCTTTGAGAAGGAAAAGGCAGCTGTGATACAGTTATCTTAGACTCACTTAAATTCTGGAAAGCAAATCCTAACAGCATTCAGAAAGTAATTTGAACTCTTCTATTTAGTTTTCAGTAAAAAAAAATAACTAGGGCAATTATTTTTTTAATTTTTTATTTTTTTTTAGTAAGTCTCCTTTAGCAGAGGCACAGAGATGTATTTGTCCAGTGACACAGATGCACTGATGTGTCTGAACTTAGCACACTGAACTACTACTGCTTTGATCTGGCCCCTTGGTGGCACCCCAAAACAGGGACCTGGTTCTGTATGGGTAGATACTCTGTTCTGAAAGTGTCTGCAGAATGAGGGCAGAGTTAAGTGTTGCCTCCAACTGCAGGCAAGGCAACTTTTCATATACTAGAATATTCAGCTGACAGTCCTAAGATAACCTGAAAATATTTTTTTGAAGGACAATGACTTTGACCATACTTGAAGAATAAGAGGAATCAGCAGATTCTTGGAAATAAGATTTAGTTTCTGTACTTACCTCTGTCCACAGGCTGTTCTGCTGCACTAACTCTGTGACACTGCTCTGTCCTGGCCGTGCTTTGCTGGACCAGTTTCAGGATCAGAACATCTAGCTCAGTTGTTATGGCTATATGCCTGTCACAAAATGCCACTTCAGCAGGAATGAAGTTATCAATGTGTAAAATTAAGGATCGTTCAAAGTCCAGCACAGTCAAATCCTGGTTTATGACCAGGTATTTCAAACAGAACATGACTAGTTTATCTTTGCAGCCCACAAGAAGATCTCCATTTACAGGACAGCAGGCAATGCACAGTGGAGGATCTGAAAGTGGCATTTCCACAACTGACATCTGTTCTTTCAGGGTTTCACTGTATGACTCTTCCATCTTGTGACCAACCATCCGAACGCACACACGAGCACTCCCTGCAGACATGCATCTCCAGTTTGTATACACCCTCAGGAAAGTTGCTTTGCTTTTTCCTTCAATTGTCACCAGGTAGTCTCCTTAAAAGAAAGACGTATCATTAAAGAGTAGTTGACAGAATTCTTGAGCTATTTATCTGCTGTTGCACGTTACAAAGAACATCTTAAAGTTCTCAGCACTTACGTAACATTTAAAAGAAACCAAAACAATTTTCACCATTTTTCCTCTTTAATGAAATCTGAGGTGCAAAAGGACATATATGTCCTTATCTAGGTCCGGACTAACTCCCAAGTGAATGCACTTGATGAGTTGTGATTGCAAACCAGGTGTTTTCCCTCCTGGAATATCCATTAATGAGACAACGTTTTGTTCTCTAAAGACGAGGGAAAGCCATGGACTCATGAAGAGCTGGGACACCGCGCTCTGACATTAGAAACAACAAAACAAACAAAAACCCAAACAAAAAGGCACCAAGGGAAGGAGCGCAGACTCCAGCTGGGGCGGAGGAGGACGGCACAAAATGCGTTGTGCTGCCGGCGCGCTTCGGCCCCCTTCGGCTCTCGGATCGGACGGTGTCCCAGCCGGGGGCGCTGCCAAGCTCCGCCAGCCCAGCCCGGCCCGCCAGCCCAGCCCGGCCCGCCAGCCCAGCCCAGCCCGGCCCGCCAGCCCAGCTCGCCCCGCCAGCCCGCGCCGCAGCCGAGACCCGTCTCCCGCCGGCCAGGCGCGTAGGCCTCTGCCCGCTCGAGTCGAACGCCAGTCAGCCCAGCGTTCCCAGGCCCAGCGGCGAGCGACACCGACCTGTCTGGCTGTGCGTCATGCGCTGCACGGGACCCAGCGTGGCGAAGGAGCCCAGGGGGTCGCAGCGGCCCTGGTCGCGCACGGCGAACACCTCCACCCCGCAGCTGGCCGCCGTGCTGGCCACGAACAGCACGTCGCGGCCGCAGCAGAAGTGCGCCGGCTCCTGCTTGCAGGGCACTACTCGCTGCGACCCGAACGGGTGCAAGTTGTAGAGCTGCACCATGGTCCCCGAGAGCCTCCGCCTCGCCAGCGGAGAGAGCGGCCGCGGCCCGCCCGGCGCTCGGCTTCCGCAGCGTCCCTCGGCAGGGCGGAGCGCGCAGCGCCCGGAGCCGCCTCCTGCCGACGGCGTGAAGCCGAGTCGGGCCCGGCCGCTCCTTCGCCGGCGGAGCGCAGAGGCGCTCGAGGGGATTGCCGGGGTTCTCGTCACGTCAGGGCACGCTCGTCGTGTTGCAGGCTGCGTCGTCCCAACTCCCGCGTGGGGTCAGCGTGACTTCATCGCGCTGTCAGCTCCCCCGGCAGCCTCCCGCTGGCACCGCTGCCGCCAAACGCGGCCAGCAGCTCCCTGCACTGGGGACAGCTCTGGAAAGCGATCTCTGAAACGCGTGAGGAGGGACTGGGAACGGTGGCTTGGGAATCAAAGCACTTGCCCCCCGAGCCCGTGGGCCGGAGGTGTGTGTTCGGGTGACCGAGCCGTGACGGGAGCTTGCAGCGGGAGCAGGGGCCGCAGGCATCACGGTGCCTAGCGCAGCAGTCGGCTGGGCCGAGGCGTCTGGGTCTCCTGGATGTGGAAACAGAGGCGTTTCTTCTTCTAAACACAGCGATTCTTTCTTTAGAATTTCTTAACTGTGCGTACCCTGTATGCTCTACCGGTGTTGGGTGCAACTACTGAAAATAATTCGCTTTTGAGTGCCTGGAATATGTAGCCCTTCTCCACTCTGGTTATAGAGATCACGTATGGNACTTGATGAGTTGTGATTGCAAACCAGGTGTTTTCCCTCCTGGAATATCCATTAATGAGACAACGTTTTGTTCTCTAAAGACGAGGGAAAGCCATGGACTCATGAAGAGCTGGGACACCGCGCTCTGACATTAGAAACAACAAAACAAACAAAAACCCAAACAAAAAGGCACCAAGGGAAGGAGCGCAGACTCCAGCTGGGGCGGAGGAGGACGGCACAAAATGCGTTGTGCTGCCGGCGCGCTTCGGCCCCCTTCGGCTCTCGGATCGGACGGTGTCCCAGCCGGGGGCGCTGCCAAGCTCCGCCAGCCCAGCCCGGCCCGCCAGCCCAGCCCGGCCCGCCAGCCCAGCCCAGCCCGGCCCGCCAGCCCAGCTCGCCCCGCCAGCCCGCGCCGCAGCCGAGACCCGTCTCCCGCCGGCCAGGCGCGTAGGCCTCTGCCCGCTCGAGTCGAACGCCAGTCAGCCCAGCGTTCCCAGGCCCAGCGGCGAGCGACACCGACCTGTCTGGCTGTGCGTCATGCGCTGCACGGGACCCAGCGTGGCGAAGGAGCCCAGGGGGTCGCAGCGGCCCTGGTCGCGCACGGCGAACACCTCCACCCCGCAGCTGGCCGCCGTGCTGGCCACGAACAGCACGTCGCGGCCGCAGCAGAAGTGCGCCGGCTCCTGCTTGCAGGGCACTACTCGCTGCGACCCGAACGGGTGCAAGTTGTAGAGCTGCACCATGGTCCCCGAGAGCCTCCGCCTCGCCAGCGGAGAGAGCGGCCGCGGCCCGCCCGGCGCTCGGCTTCCGCAGCGTCCCTCGGCAGGGCGGAGCGCGCAGCGCCCGGAGCCGCCTCCTGCCGACGGCGTGAAGCCGAGTCGGGCCCGGCCGCTCCTTCGCCGGCGGAGCGCAGAGGCGCTCGAGGGGATTGCCGGGGTTCTCGTCACGTCAGGGCACGCTCGTCGTGTTGCAGGCTGCGTCGTCCCAACTCCCGCGTGGGGTCAGCGTGACTTCATCGCGCTGTCAGCTCCCCCGGCAGCCTCCCGCTGGCACCGCTGCCGCCAAACGCGGCCAGCAGCTCCCTGCACTGGGGACAGCTCTGGAAAGCGATCTCTGAAACGCGTGAGGAGGGACTGGGAACGGTGGCTTGGGAATCAAAGCACTTGCCCCCCGAGCCCGTGGGCCGGAGGTGTGTGTTCGGGTGACCGAGCCGTGACGGGAGCTTGCAGCGGGAGCAGGGGCCGCAGGCATCACGGTGCCTAGCGCAGCAGTCGGCTGGGCCGAGGCGTCTGGGTCTCCTGGATGTGGAAACAGAGGCGTTTCTTCTTCTAAACACAGCGATTCTTTCTTTAGAATTTCTTAACTGTGCGTACCCTGTATGCTCTACCGGTGTTGGGTGCAACTACTGAAAATAATTCGCTTTTGAGTGCCTGGAATATGTAGCCCTTCTCCACTCTGGTTATAGAGATCACGTATGGAAGGAAAAAAACCCAAACAACCAAACAAAACCAGTCGGAAACTTACAAAACCCCAAAGCAAAATGCTTAAGGAACTTAAAATGCTCAAAGGAATTTGAGCTAGTGAGTTGGGAGTTGTTGCCTGAGTTGAGTGTCCTACGATTTTACTTTTTCCAAGTGTCTATAAACTATGTGCATTTCAACATATTAGTGATTTGGGTTTTTTTTACTAAGCCAGTGTAAAAAAAAAAAAAAAAGAAAAAGAATGTGTTGTGTTCCTTTTCTCTGAATCCAGTGGAGGGGAGTGTGCTGGCGGGAAAACTTCACTTTCCCTCCGCATAACGTCACACCCCCGGCCCCCTTTTTTCCTTCACTGTCAAGTTTTATGTCGGTATCTAGTAAGCAGTGGGTGCTGGTTCCGCTCCAAGGCGCAGGGGCACCTGCCGTGACTAGACACACATCACTGGGGGGCAGCACGAACTAGCTGTGGAGGTTTTAACGCAGGAGCCTTGCTGGGAAGCGCCTGTGGGGAGCTGTTCCCTCTGCCCTGGAGAGGGGCTCGTCCCCTTTTGGTGTTAACTTTTTATCTACGGGGTTCTCGTGAACAGCCCACTGAAAATAAGCGCTTTTTAAATGTTTTGTTTGTAATGTACTACTATCTCTATACAATTGCACTGAGCTATCTGAAAGCAAACACGTATCGCCGGCAGGACGGGGAGCGATCCCTTTCCCGCGCCGCGCCGGCCGCCGGAAGGTGGCGGGAAAGGAGCGGCCCCTTCCTGGCGGCCGTGTGTGCATTGGGCAGCGCCGTGTGTGCATCGGGCAGCGGCGTGTGTGCATTGGCCGCCGATTGGCCGCCCGGGCCGAGTCCCCGCCCGAGCCCGAGGCGCGGGGCAGCGGCGGGGAGCGGCGAGCGGGCTGTCGGGGCTGCGGTGCGCGCCGCGGGACCGCCGCCGCCATGTCGCGAAGGCTGCCCAAGTGAGGCGGGGGTGGCGGGGACGCGGCCGTGCTGACCCGCATCGCNTCACTGGGGGGCAGCACGAACTAGCTGTGGAGGTTTTAACGCAGGAGCCTTGCTGGGAAGCGCCTGTGGGGAGCTGTTCCCTCTGCCCTGGAGAGGGGCTCGTCCCCTTTTGGTGTTAACTTTTTATCTACGGGGTTCTCGTGAACAGCCCACTGAAAATAAGCGCTTTTTAAATGTTTTGTTTGTAATGTACTACTATCTCTATACAATTGCACTGAGCTATCTGAAAGCAAACACGTATCGCCGGCAGGACGGGGAGCGATCCCTTTCCCGCGCCGCGCCGGCCGCCGGAAGGTGGCGGGAAAGGAGCGGCCCCTTCCTGGCGGCCGTGTGTGCATTGGGCAGCGCCGTGTGTGCATCGGGCAGCGGCGTGTGTGCATTGGCCGCCGATTGGCCGCCCGGGCCGAGTCCCCGCCCGAGCCCGAGGCGCGGGGCAGCGGCGGGGAGCGGCGAGCGGGCTGTCGGGGCTGCGGTGCGCGCCGCGGGACCGCCGCCGCCATGTCGCGAAGGCTGCCCAAGTGAGGCGGGGGTGGCGGGGACGCGGCCGTGCTGACCCGCATCGCGGCGGGTGCCGGGCTAGCTGAGGTGGCTGCGTGAAAGCTCCGAGCCTCGGCCGCCCGGTTCTCGCCCATGCCGGGCGCCGAGGCCGTTTTGCGGCTTCTGCTTCGGTGGGGCTCCTGTCGCGGGTTCTGCTCTTGCCTTGCGCGGGGTAATGGCCAAACGGCTTTTGGTTAACCCCTGCCTGTATCGCCTCCAGTTAGGTCGGAGAAAAGCCCCTGAAACCGCTTTTTTCCCATGTCCGAGAAGATGAAATATCGATTATGCGGCTACTTCAGATACCATTTGAAGAGGCCAAAGTTCACTGGCCGGTCTGCCCCGAGGGGTGGCGGAGTGTCAGGGACTTCACAAACCACCTGGATCTGCCCTGTGTGGCTGCCTGACCCTGCAGGGTTGGACTCGATGGTCTCTCGAGGGCCCCTCCAGCCTCCACCGTTGTATAATTCTATGCCAAGTTCTGAATAACTAGTGTATGGAAACTAATTAATTTTCAGTACCTTTAAATCAATCTGGACACAGGTCATTATGATAATGTGTCGGTTGAATCTCGTATTGAGATTCTATTACCTGCTCACTTGAAAGCAATTGCTAGTGTGTCGGTCTTCACTCAAGCGTGCACTGAATGCATGGCCGGAGATGTTTCCATCTCATCTGTGCGGTAAAGTGAGTTACTGGGTGCATCCCTGCAGCCACAGGGGACGTTTGTAGCAGATATAAAGCCTAATTGCCCAGAGTAGGTTGGAGCAGATGCTTAAAGGATAATCCTGTGAGGAAAGGTAGGGCAGCATGTACAAGTGCAATTTGTTAGTTACATTGTGAGATCTTCGTTGTAATTGGTTTAAACTATGGTGCTTGAGTTTAACACACGGCAAAGTTTTATCCTATTGTTTGAATGTTCCCAAATATTTGAACCAAGTTGTAAAGCCGGGGCTTATAGGTAGCCTTATTTAAAGGCATAAAACAGATTACAAGGAAATAATTTTACTGTTATTATTAAAGTAATTGTCAGTTTTTTCACACTTTTTCTGCAGAGATTCTGCAAGAGGCTGCTCTCATGATAACGCCTGCAGAGGAGAGAGAAACTATTCTCGTCTGTACTCTTCTGACTTGTGCGGTCCTGGGCTGGAAGACTCCCTCTCTGCAGGTGACCCTCCTGGAGCAGAGGAGGACAGCGACTGCAGTGTTTTGTTCGGAACCTTGCGGGGAAGTGTTGTTGGACTGCGGTACTACACAGGCATTGTAAGCGACTGCCAGGTTATAAAGCTGCTGAAAACATCTGTCAGCCTCAGAAAAAATATATTTAATTAAACTGTAAAAATTTGCAGAACTTTAGAGCAAATATAGTTGTAATGTTGGGGTTTTTTTTCTTCTTCTATCTTCCTGTATTAAACATTCTTCACAGGAAGTACTTAATCTGAAACTCTAATTCGAAGTTTAATTAAGGCAGTAAGCTTTCAAATCTGGTGTAGTTATTTGGTAGCTCTGCTGACCCACATGAAGCAAATGAAGGTGACTGAAAAGAAGAAATTAGGTAGAAACAGTCTTTGAACTGTTTACATGGACTAAAAGAGAGGTTTGTTCCCTTACCAGAAGAGTCAGCAGTTGAAGGTAGTTCTTGGTCTCAGGAATACTTCTGAGGTTGCTAACAGGTATCAGCAGTTCTGCTGTAATGCTTCTGATATTTTAAGGCTATTTGACTGAAGGGAATGCTGTACCAAAGTAACCTTTAAGCTTCACAATACTTAAAAGTATATTAGATATTTCTGTAAATAATCTGCAACTAAATTGTGTTCTGGCATCTGTTGTTTTTTTGCTTTCTTAGGTTAATAACAATGAAATGGTTGCACTTCAGAGGGAGCCTAATAATCCTTATGATAAAAATGCAGTGAAAGTAAATAATGTGAATGGAGAACAGGTAGGCCATGTAAAAAAAGAACTAGCAGCAGCACTGGCAGGCATTATGGACAACAAGCTAGCATTAATTGAAGGGTAAGTGTGAAGATTATGCTTTTGGTTTCATTAATAGAAATAATGCAAATGTTGTTGTTGCTATGATGGCAAATTCTGAAAACTGTTTGCAAGTGTTCTCTTGTGACAGAAATGACAGCTCTTGGTAAATATGATTAAAGCTTCATGTTTTCAGACTCTTCTGTTGAACTACTTGCATACAGCTCATTCTTTCCAATATATTATAAAATGTAGAGACACTAGTGAGAGCAAATCCCTTGATTTTAGAGCTCCTCAACCTCCTTTAACTGTATGTGGTGGTTTTTATAAAAGGTTTACACAGTATAAGTACTAATACCTGTCTGGAATGTTCTGTGTTTTGATGAAAAGAAGCACTTTGAAGTACTTCTTGCTGAAGAAATAACAAGGTTTATTGTAAAAACAAACAAACAAAAATATTAGTGCTGTGGGTTATTTGTTTCTTTTTTTTTTCCTGCTTTTTGTCAGCGTTGTCCCTTATGGAGCAAAAAATGCTTTTACCATGCCTGTGCAAATGAGCTTTTGGGGAAGAGAAGAAAATAAGGAAGCAGTGCTAGATCAGCTAAAAAAACATGGCTATAAATTGGCTCCTCCTCTGAAAGGTAAGTCTTGCAGTTTTGATGTTTGTTTTCTTCTTTTCCTTTTGAAAATATTCAGATTGAACTTGCCACTGGTTGGAAGAAATGTTTACTGGCTGGATCCTCATTATAGCCCTGTCTTTTACAGATTTTTTTTTTTAACATAGCTGGGGAATAATGCAGAGCCCACAGCTGTTAATTTTAAACCTCACAGGAGTCTTATTTTGTGTCCTGCCTTTGGTGTTACCAGCCATCCAGTGGAGGGGCTTTGGAACCTCTTGAGGTTCTCTTGCTCGATTCCATCAGTTCCTTAAAGATCCATAATGATTCCCTGCAGTTCTCCTGACCTGAGAACTTTTTTTTAAGAAACAGGTGAGACCTTTTCATAGGATGAGAATTTCAGGGACAGTGCTGCTTTTTAGTAGCACAGTGCTAGGATGTGTGTCCTATTAGTGAGGTGTGAGCAAACAGCCTTTGGCTAAATTAAGTTACTAGACCTGGTGCTTTGCAGGGCCAGAAAGCACCTGTGCTTCTGGCTTTTTTGAGGCAGTGGCAGTCATCAGTAAGGATGCTTGCAGAAATAAATGCTTGGTGAGGGACACGTCTGTTTTACATACATCAGGGTTTCAGTTTTTATCCTGTAGCTTCTGTTGTGCATGGTTAACAAAAGTAGCTTAGAGTAAAAATGCATTTTTTGTTCCTGGTCATCGTGCTGTTACCAAGTCAGATTTCATGTCACACAAATTTTAAGAAGCATGGTTGCCACCTTGAAGGATCTCAACCCATAGCCCACTGCCTGTGTCTTGTGAAGCTTTGGCAGTAACTTTTGTGGCCCGTTGAAATTCGAGGATAAATCGTGGCTGCAAGGCACTCTGTGAGATAGTGTCTTCCAGCACACAGCCTGATCAGCACTGTTACTCATGAGCCTCAGTGGAGGTTGGGATTTGGGATGTCATCTTACTGTTGTGTTTCAGAAAACTATCTTTCCATTGGCCAGTAGGTTCAGAATGTGGATCCAAGCGGATTCCTGGGAGAGCTGGCCCAAGTTACAGTGCTCCGGTTCACGCTGCTGTGCAGTTGACAGCTGAACAGGTTTGCATTTCATACAGCACCTAGCAGCTGATTGTATAATGGGAGCATTTAACCTCTTCAGTCCTTGAAACAGTCCTTGCTAAGTGGAAGTCTGTAACTTGTTTTTTCCCTGCACCACAGATGTGCTTTGAAGTCATCTTGAACTGTTGAACTTTTTCGCTGTTGCACTGTAAGCAGATGTTTTGCCTGGAGCAGCCTTCAGTCTCCTGTCATTTTGGGAGGTTTTGGATGTTCAGTAACTTATTTACACTGTGATGGAGATGTGTTTTCTCAGTCCAATGTTTTACCAGATACAAGTATGTTAACTTCTTAAAAGTAAAATCAGCCTTCCAGACTGAGATTTGGCCAGGGTGATAAATTAATGTTTGAATGGAGCTTTGTTTTTAGTCTTGCTGTTTGCTTGCTCTTTAGAGTGAATTAGTTGCATTAGTGAGTGTTGTACAAGGCTGTGAATATATTTAGCTGCCTCTTCACAAGCTTTGGCTTGTTCTTGGCATGTGTTTGCCTTGAAAAAACTGAGCTTTTGCCTGTCAGTAGTGAGCACCTTCCAGCAAATCTGATTACCACATGACAGGTAATTGCAGTTTGATAGTTGCTCGTATTTAGTGAGGTTAATATTAATTGCCATTTCTGTGTTCTTTATGCAGCTTAAGTGTGAATTTGACAAATGGTTTGAGGATCTGAAGGAAGATGATAAAACTTGTGAAATGGAAGGAGCAGAGGTATTTCTCAATCTAGAAACCTTTTTATATAAAACCATAAATATGTAAAGATCAGATGCATATTTAGCTTTATCTGGAAACAGGAGATGCTTGAATAAGCAAAAAATATAGACACAGAGGACTTCATAAAAAAAAAATATCTTCCAAGCATGGAATGTCACTTTAATATGCAAATAAAAATAGTATGCAAAAAAAGTACAGAATGTATCTCTGTAATTTGCAGGCTGTTGCCACTCTGTTGCTCCCCCACCAGAAGCAGGCTTTAGCCTGGATGGTTGCACGAGAGAACAGTAACCTTTTGCCACCATTTTGGGAAGAGAGAAGTAACTTCTATTGCAACATACTTACCAATTTTGCAGCAAACCAGCGACCTAAAAATGTTCTTGGAGGAATACTAGCTGATGATATGGGACTGGTAATAATTCTTACCAAGCTTGAATATTTTTTATATGGAACACACGTGCATATTTCTCAATTGTTGGTCATTTGGTTTGCTTTAACCTGTGGAAAACAAGATGCTCTTTTCTGTCACACAGGGTAAAACCCTTACCACTATTGCATTGATTCTCACAAATTTTCAAGATGGCAAGCCTCTTCCTGTTGAAAAGATCACGAGTGGTACGTTTTATGAGGTGAGATGAAAGAAAAATAGTGTTTGAACAGAGTTAATGCAGCAGTGAATACTGCTCCCTCTCCCCCTGTGCCTCAGCTCTTGGTGTGGTGACCTTTGTACGCATAGTGTAGAAAAAGTGATTTGAGTACCTCGGGTAAGAGGAAGACTAGGGTTAGATTAAGCTGAATTCAGATGGACTAGATTGCTTCAGAGTGTATAGTTGAGCAGTAGGCTGTGTTATCTTAGGAGTGTATGTTTAAGTACACCCCAAGGAAGAATTTTTGAAGGCATAAACACGTTCGTTGTTAGGTTCCATAAATTCTTAAGTTCCTTATACATTTTCCTGTAGACAAGTTTTGACCTGCACAGATGTGTTTTTTTCTGGGTATGTTCATGCATAGCTCCTGCGTGGCTTGGAAAGTCCCTGAAACAACCAATAGAGCAGGCAGAGGGTCTTGCTATAAAGTACATAAATAAATATCAGTTTATATTTTTATCAAAGACTTTACATAAGGAGAGGAGAGAAGCTGCTTTTGGTGAACTAACTGTAAAGTGCACATTTCTGTTAGGGAGTGTAGTTCCAGTGCTTTTTGTTTTTATTATATGAATGATTTTCAAGATGATGAGATAAAGGAAATGCTCAGATTAGATGGTGAATTATGCAGTATTCCCTGATGGCATTAAGGCTGGGGGTTTCATTTTCTTTTTTGCCATACGTGTCTAAACTTAACAAAATAATGCTTTGTGTTTGACCTTGGACTGTTAGCATGTTATCAGTGTGGTTTTGTTCTAGGACAGCTATGTAGACTAAACTCTGCAGTTTTCTTTGAACTCAGTATGTGGCTACTGAGAAACAAACAAACAAAACCACCACCACCAAACAACCCCCCCAAAACAAACTAACAAACCAACCACAAAAATAAACCAACACACAAAAAAAACCCCGAACCCAACAAAACTGCAGCTTTTCCAGCACCTTTAAGTGACTGACTGACCACTGAGCAAGTCTTGTTTGTTTCAGAGCAGTAATTAATCACTGGTCAGATTAGTGTAACTGTATTGGCATTTTTAATGGCTACATTAAAGAATAAATGTTTCAATTTCTCAATAGGAATCTGGTTCTAAGAGCATGAACCACGCTGGACACAAACTATGCAAAGGTGAGATCAGACTATGAAAGGGTCTAGTGATGCTTGCATGTGAATTAATGTTGTTACCTGTGGTACTCAGTGTGTGGACACTGCTAGTCTTCACCACCTGCTGAAGTATCACAGAGGAGTATTTAAAACATAGATGTAAAGGTGTTCCTGCTGACATGTGAGAAGATTGTCCTGTAAGGAAGTTGTACCTGGGTTCCTTTTGCTGTTTCCTCCAGGATAGATAAATCAGGAGCACTTATGCATCTGTTACACTTGCCTGTGGAAACAGTAAACATCAGTTGTTAAATTATAACTGGGTTCTGTATTAAGTAATTTCCTTTGGTTTTGAAATATATTTGAGTGATGAGCAAATATCAACTATTCAAAAGGATTTTATCACACCTGTAGTTTTTAGGATGTAATTTGGTGTTACTGTGTTTTGGAATTTATCATGCCCTTGAAAATGACAGAAGAAATGTGTGGCCTTGAAGTTTTCTTGCAGTAACTTTCCCTCACTGTCCTCCCATGCAAGGAATTTTAATATAGATGCCCTATCTGATAGCTCAAGAGAAATTAAGGGTACTGATACAGAGAGAACACATTAGTGTGAACTGCCTCTGGTAGAAGTTATTTTCATCAGTACTCTGGAAGGGAATGCAGACTTACATGGGGCTCAATAAAAATGTCACCAGAAAAGCAGAACCTTTACCAAAGTTGAAATGCTGAGGAGCAGCCAAGAGTTTTAAATCTTTTATTTTTTATTTTTTTTTCCTTTTTTTTTTTCCAGAGCATCAAGCATTGTAACAAGATGCTGTTTATAGCAGTCAGGGAAGAACATGTTTCTACTTTTTTTTTTTTTTTTATATCTGAAAATGTGACAATAATGTGTTTCAAGCCCTTACCCTGCTCCCATGCTCTTGCTTTTGAGTTCTCAGCTCAATTCTATTGTAACTCAGCTCTTGCATTTGCTTCTGATGCTGTTGCTGGCAGTGCTCAAAGGCAGTGTTTTGTCTGGTACCTGATAGATAACCTTAAAAAAGCACCAACACAGCGACCTCTCCCACCCCCTCCCCTTGCACATCTGTGCTGCTGCCACGTTTCTTCTGTGAATGCTGCTGTTACTCCTTTAGTTTTAGGCAATGTAGAAATCGTTAATTAGCAAACTTTGAGTTGTAAAAATATTTGCCATTTGTCACTGAACTTTACTGTTACCAGTACAGTGCTTATATTTTTAAAAAATATTTTCTTGACAGTTTGTTTTTAACCAGCTGCAAACCCATTTTATTTCCTTTAAGAGTGCCTTTGTAAATACTTAGGGTGTATTTGTTTTTCACTTGTGGTCACAGCATTAGTAGTGCTGTCCTGTGCAGAACTGCTGTTGTTTTAAAGGAAGTTGGTCTTTGCTTTTGCTGAAGTTAAGTTGAAGTTGTTTTGGTAACTGAGCTGCTGACTGTGCATTTTTCATGCATACTGACTTCCTCTTTATGAAGACTCTGGCAATGTGATGGAGCCTGGTGCTTCTAATATAAGGAATTTTGAACCTACAACGTTGAAATACTCAAGTTGTCTTCCAGAAAGGTAGATAATTGGCATAATCTTCCTTTTTTTTTTTCCAGAGCATCAAGCATTGTAACAAGATGCTGTTTATAGCAGTCAGGGAAGAACATGTTTCTACTTTTTTTTTTTTTTTCCTTTTTTTTTTTCCAGAGCATCAAGCATTGTAACAAGATGCTGTTTATAGCAGTCAGGGAAGAACATGTTTCTACTTTTTTTTTTTTTTTCTACTTAAAGACTAATAAGTTAATTCTTTTAATTAGCTTTGTTTGTAAAAATGTTCATACTAGCATTTTAAATCTTTTATTTTTTATTTTTTTTTCCTTTTTTTTTTTCCAGAGCATCAAGCATTGTAACAAGATGCTGTTTATAGCAGTCAGGGAAGAACATGTTTCTACTTTTTTTTTTTTTTTCTACTTAAAGACTAATAAGTTAATTCTTTTAATTAGCTTTGTTTGTAAAAATGTTCATACTAGCATTTTAAATCTTTTATTTTTTATTTTTTTTTCCTTTTTTTTTTTCCAGAGCATCAAGCATTGTAACAAGATGCTGTTTATAGCAGTCAGGGAAGAACATGTTTCTACTTTTTTTTTTTTTTTCTACTTAAAGACTAATAAGTTAATTCTTTTAATTAGCTTTGTTTGTAAAAATGTTCATACTAGCATTTTAAATCTTTTATTTTTTATTTTTTTTTCCTTTTTTTTTTTCCAGAGCATCAAGCATTGTAACAAGATGCTGTTTATAGCAGTCAGGGAAGAACATGTTTCTACTTTTTTTTTTTTTTTCTACTTAAAGACTAATAAGTTAATTCTTTTAATTAGCTTTGTTTGTAAAAATGTTCATACTAGCATTTTAAATCTTTTATTTTTTATTTTTTTTTCCTTTTTTTTTTTCCAGAGCATCAAGCATTGTAACAAGATGCTGTTTATAGCAGTCAGGGAAGAACATGTTTCTACTTTTTTTTTTTTTTTCTACTTAAAGACTAATAAGTTAATTCTTTTAATTAGCTTTGTTTGTAAAAATGTTCATACTAGCATTTTAAATCTTTTATTTTTTATTTTTTTTTCCTTTTTTTTTTTCCAGAGCATCAAGCATTGTAACAAGATGCTGTTTATAGCAGTCAGGGAAGAACATGTTTCTACTTTTTTTTTTTTTTTCTACTTAAAGACTAATAAGTTAATTCTTTTAATTAGCTTTGTTTGTAAAAATGTTCATACTAGCATTTTAAATCTTTTATTTTTTATTTTTTTTTCCTTTTTTTTTTTCCAGAGCATCAAGCATTGTAACAAGATGCTGTTTATAGCAGTCAGGGAAGAACATGTTTCTACTTTTTTTTTTTTTTTCTACTTAAAGACTAATAAGTTAATTCTTTTAATTAGCTTTGTTTGTAAAAATGTTCATACTAGCATTTTAAATCTTTTATTTTTTATTTTTTTTTCCTTTTTTTTTTTCCAGAGCATCAAGCATTGTAACAAGATGCTGTTTATAGCAGTCAGGGAAGAACATGTTTCTACTTTTTTTTTTTTTTTATATCTGAAAATGTGACAATAATGTGTTTCAAGCCCTTACCCTGCTCCCATGCTCTTGCTTTTGAGTTCTCAGCTCAATTCTATTGTAACTCAGCTCTTGCATTTGCTTCTGATGCTGTTGCTGGCAGTGCTCAAAGGCAGTGTTTTGTCTGGTACCTGATAGATAACCTTAAAAAAGCACCAACACAGCGACCTCTCCCACCCCCTCCCCTTGCACATCTGTGCTGCTGCCACGTTTCTTCTGTGAATGCTGCTGTTACTCCTTTAGTTTTAGGCAATGTAGAAATCGTTAATTAGCAAACTTTGAGTTGTAAAAATATTTGCCATTTGTCACTGAACTTTACTGTTACNTTTTTTTTTTTTTTTTGCTACCTAGATTTTGAGTAACAAAACCAAATCACGGTGTATCTTATTTGCAATTTCAAGTTGATTTGCTATATGATCTTGAGATTGAATAAATAAATTCAAGCAGTAGTAGAGTTGGGGGTTGTGGTGGTTTTATTGCTTGTTTTGATTTTTTATTTTTTTTTGTTTCCCCTTCTTAATGTTGATATCTTAGAAATAAAGCAAAGAAACCCAAATATTCAGAAAGCAGTGAGTTGGGGGAGTCTGAAGAATGGCTGATGCAACAAACAGGAGGTAACTTGTATGGATTTTTTTTTTTAAATAGGTTACTGTGACACCCAGAGTCCTCCTTTCTAAAGACAAAAAGGATTTCTAATTGACTGAAAAAAGAATAAACTGAACACCTATGGTTTGGGTTGGTTGGTTTGATTGATTGATTCAACCAAAAATGTAAGCAGAAAAAAATAGAGATTTCTGAATGGGAAAGCAGTGGTTTATCTCCAGTACAGTAACAGGAGTAGTTATTTGGTTAACTGGTTTGACTTGCATGAAATATCATAAACATAAACACACACATCTACTCCACGTGGTGTCAGCAGTCTTTGCCTGGCTTTTTGCAGGAACATCCTGTGTTCTCCAAGGAGATACAGGCTGTGCATCTGTCCTACCTTCATCTGCTTGCTTAAAAAGAAAAACGAAGAGTAAAGGTAATGAAGGGATAAACAGATGTTAATTTTGGAGTTTTTTGAAGCTGAAGTATTATATATACTGGACTTAATAAAATGAAGCTGATGTCTTTCTAAATTGATGCTGTTCAATGAAGAAATTTAGAAAGGACTTCAGAGAACCAGGAGTTTCTTCAGCTTCTACTTTGTTCTAAAGTGAACCATTATGCCACTAAATCTGACTTCTGTTTTCTCAGGTGCCACTAGTGTTCAGTCAGTGAAGACAAACTATTCTGGTGGTGGCCCCAGAGCAACACTGATTGTATGTCCACTGTCTGTACTGAGCAACTGGATTGTAAGTGCTAGGCTGTTGTAACGTGTAGCTGTGCTACGTGTCATTTATGATTCTGTAGAAATAGTGATTTCCTTTTCCATGGAACAGAGCTGCATTCTCAAGGGAAGTTTATTTGATAAAGATCATTGAATTGGGGTAGTATTGTAATGAGTGCAGTTCCATGAGTATTAAGCTTTCCACTATCAGAAGGAGTGAGCTCCCTTTCCATTTCTTGCTTTTCTCTAGGCAGATTCACTTTGGCACTGCTGGAAGTCATGAGATTTAACTCCTTGAACCAGATGAGGAAGGTGGAGGAGATAGGTCCTTTTTCTTGCATGCTTAGAATAAAATACTATTGTATTTATTGATAATTCTTGCGGCATTTTGATTGCTAAAGGTGTTCCTGGCAATCCTGTTGGTGACTGTGGGAGTAGGTTTGCTAGGTGGACAGGCCAAGGGACCCTTCTAGCTCTGTCTCTGCCTCAGTTAATTTTTTGTTTGTTTGTTTTCATGGTATTTTGAATACAAATACCAAATGGATATCTATAACCTTCAAATTTTGTTTTATTTGGATGTTTTTGCCATCTGGTTTTAGAATATTAATTACAAAAGCAGACAATTTTATACTGTAGGTAAAACATTAAAGTGATATAATTGGAAAACATCAAATAGTGTAAAGAAAAAGAAGTACTCTTTTTGTAAATTCAAAACTGAAGTATTTGAAAAAGAAAATTTATGAGTCTAGTGACTTCAGAAATCAAATTGTTGATTTTTATTGTCTGCCCACATTGCTGTGTGCCTGGTGCTTCACAGAACAAACTCAGAGACTACTAACACTTTTTAAAACTTTAAAACACAGCTTGACAGCTGTGACATCATTTGTGTTAAAACTTAGGTGGTTAGTCCAGTAAAGGGAAGAGGCTGTAAATGAACAGCAAGAGAATAAATGAAGAAGATGAAAGTAGAAAAGTTTGTGAGGAACAGTGGATTTTGAAGAGCATGTGCCATCAGGATGTGAGTTAATGCTGTGCAGGAAGCAGAGCTGTTGAAGTGTAGCAAACAGGACTGAGGTGACTGCTTCAGTGGCCCTCTCACCAGAGTGGAGTAGTAACAGTCACCCATTCTCAAATTGCTTTTGTGACATAAGGGGATGTAGAATGTCCCAGGAGCTCGAGAACGTGGCTTTTAGTTAAGGCAAGTTACAGCACTATTATTCTAACAATCATGTAGTGATAGTACCTTTTGGATTACTTTCCACAACTTTTCTTTCAGGACCAGTTTGAACAGCATATCCATCAAGATTTTAATGTAAATATTTATGTTTATTATGGTTCTGACCGTAGCAAAGACCCATCAATTCTTTCAGAACAAGACATTGTACTGACAACATACAACATCTTAGCTACTGATTATGGAGTAAGTAAATGAAACAAATGCTCTCAGAATATCACTCGTGTTTGGGCTAACGAGGGTGCTATATTCAGATGCTTTTCTGGTAGGCAATCAAAAGGTTATGCTGGGTTTGCTGTGATAGCAAAGGAAGTTTTTTATCGATTGCTATTGTGGAGGAAGTTATTTGGTTGCAGTTTTGAGAGCTTAAGGAAGAGACTTTTTAAGAATGGAAAGGGATGGCAAGTCTATACATCTCCCCAAATGGCCGTGCCGTGAGACTTCCATTTCTGTTTTTCACCAAAGTAAAAGAATATGGAGAACATTAAAAAATAATTCCATAGTTATTATTTCATGTGGGCTGTGACCAAGTAGCTCACTGCATGTGATATTTATAAAATGATATTTCCTTAAAAATGTCTTCCATTTTAAAAGCCTGAGGATTATATCTTTATCTTGTAATATTTTATTTTGCTTTCTTTCAATTTTCCATATCTCCATGTCTTTGAAGCTTTTATTAATTTCAGGCTCATTTTTGCTATAACTCATTCCTTATATTCAAGTATGAGAAGACTGGTAACATTTTCCAGGAATCATTTAATCTGAAAGAAGGAATGCCTTGTTCCTGGCTTTGCTCTTCTGTGCTGATAAGTAAACAAGATGCAAATAAATCCTCTCCGTTACGAATTGTGGGATTGATGTAGTAATAGCTCACTTAATCCAAATTAAAAATGAGGCAAAGGTTAAAAACCCCTGTGTTGCAGATCAGAGGTGACAGCCCTTTACACAAAGTCAAGTGGCTGAGAATTGTGTTGGATGAGGGGCACACCATACGGAATCCAAATGCTCAGCAAACTAAAGCTGCCTTAAATCTGGAGGGACACAGAAGATGGGTACTAACAGGTAAAGTATCTGACAGCTGAGGAAATGCAGTGCAGATCATCTCAGTGTAACACCACCTTGTTTTCTGTTGCCTTTTTCTGGGAGATGGTTAGTGTCTGTCTGCCTAGATACCTTGAGATGTTTATAAGCTTGTCTTTGAGCAGTGATCTGTGTGTGCCCCCTTCTAGTTGTTTGTGATTTTGGCTTGGTGGTTGGTGATTGGTTTGGTTTTTTTTTTAGTCATTTGTTGGGGTTTTTTTTATGTAGACACAAATTTTAAAGTAAATTTTGTTCCACAGGTTTGGTGTAAGTGCAAGTAAAAATTGATGTATTTATGAAGCGGCAGGGTTAGAAGCTCACACTTTCAACATATCCAGATCTCTACAGGTTTTTGAAATGTAATACTAATCCCAAAAACTGCCAGGGACCATGCAAGCATCTAGTCCTTCAATGCAATATAATGAAATAATGATATAGCCACTGGTGAAGCTGGAATGGGACAGTTAACATCCAAGCTTTCCTAGCACCAAGAGCTGCAGTTTTCCCATTCTTCTGTATTTGTTTGTAATAGTTTAACTCAAAAAAGTATTTATTGTACTTAATGACATGTCAGCCTAATTATGAGAGACCTTGTCCATGGTGTATGATTTAAGAACACACAGAACTTTCACTTCAACTAAGAATTTGTATTTTTCATGTTCTTTGAGGATTTACAGTCTTGTTTATTTTCTCTAGGCACTCCTATTCAGAATTCTGTAAAGGATTTGTGGTCTCTTATTTCCTTCTTAAAACTGGAACCTTTTACTGATCGTGAGTGGTGGCACAGAACAATTCAACGTCCAGTCATGATGGGAGCTGCAGGAGGCCTTGGGTATGAAGGGCTTGTGAATGTGAATGGCAGTGCTTGGGCTGCGACATATTACTGTTCCACATTTACATTGAAGTGCATCCGTAATTGGCTCTTTTTTTTTTATTAGTTAAAATTAGTAAATATAATTAAAATAATTTAATATTTTAGATTAATGAATTGCATTGTACTGCTGGGCTTGGATTTTGCACAGAACATGTATTTATGCAATAAACAAAGAAAAAAACCAAACCGACCACCACAGGTAATATATTGTCTCTCTGTATGTATTTTCAGGCGTTTACAGTCTCTGATTAGGAGCATCACCCTTAGAAGAACTAAAACGAGTAAAATTAAAGGAAAGCCCATTTTGGAGTTACCAGAACGTAAAGTACTTATTCAGCATGTTACCCTTACAGAGGAAGAGAGACACATCTATCAGTCTGTGCAGGAGGAGGGCAAAGCTACTATTAGCAGGCAAGTACAAGGCTTTCTTCATCCTGAAGGTGCAGGTTGGTATCACAGGCTTGGGAAGGGTTGGTTTTGCCAGCTCTAGCAACCATGTGTGTCAGTTCTACGCCCTAAACTAGTAACTGGAAATCAGCCTGACATCTCTGCAGCTGGGCAGAGCAGAGACTGTTGTACAGCTACCTATTAGAAGCTCTGCCTTGTGAGAGACAGAAGGGGATACCAGATATGTAAAGAACTGGCCTGATATTTTTGTTGCTAGAGGTTAGCATTTCTTACAGCGGAACGTGCTGCTGGTAGCACTGTGTGCCTTGGTTTGGAAGAGGATGTGAGAAAACAGGAGAAAGAAAAAAGGCGAGAAGGGGAAAAACCAGAACATAATTTGAACAGTTGAACATGATCACCTGACTGCCATCTGTTACTTCATGCTAATGGTAAAACTCTTGTTCAGATTTTTCAGTGATGGGACTGTACTAGCTCACTATGCTGACGTCCTTGGTGTCCTGCTCAGATTGAGACAGCTCTGTTGTCATCCTCATCTGTGTGTAAATGCATCTTCTGGTGTAAATGCATCTTCTAGTTTTTCATCTGGTGAGTGAAGTGCTTTTGGTTTCTGGGTTTCTAAAGGCAAGAATAACAAAAACATGTTATCATGGTTCCCAAACTCTCTAGCTTCAGCTTCCTCTCTTCAGGTTAATTTTTACCTCTTACCTACTTCTGTCTTTGTTACCATTATTTTTTTCATACCATAATCTGTTTGAATATGTTTGGGAGTGGGTACTGGAGCACATACTCAAACATGAACGCGAGCAATGAAGTGTGAGTAGTTACAAAGGCTAGAAGCAGCAGTTATGACAGCCCATAGAGAAATGACTGAAGAGGACCTCTGAAGAGCCAAGAGCAGAAGGCTTGCTAAAAACAGTGTA
>VYZU01033246.1:17884-44876 GCA_013401355.1 Ceyx cyanopectus | reverse complement strand
TTTTTTAGTCATTTGTTGGGGTTTTTTTTATGTAGACACAAATTTTAAAGTAAATTTTGTTCCACAGGTTTGGTGTAAGTGCAAGTAAAAATTGATGTATTTATGAAGCGGCAGGGTTAGAAGCTCACACTTTCAACATATCCAGATCTCTACAGGTTTTTGAAATGTAATACTAATCCCAAAAACTGCCAGGGACCATGCAAGCATCTAGTCCTTCAATGCAATATAATGAAATAATGATATAGCCACTGGTGAAGCTGGAATGGGACAGTTAACATCCAAGCTTTCCTAGCACCAAGAGCTGCAGTTTTCCCATTCTTCTGTATTTGTTTGTAATAGTTTAACTCAAAAAAGTATTTATTGTACTTAATGACATGTCAGCCTAATTATGAGAGACCTTGTCCATGGTGTATGATTTAAGAACACACAGAACTTTCACTTCAACTAAGAATTTGTATTTTTCATGTTCTTTGAGGATTTACAGTCTTGTTTATTTTCTCTAGGCACTCCTATTCAGAATTCTGTAAAGGATTTGTGGTCTCTTATTTCCTTCTTAAAACTGGAACCTTTTACTGATCGTGAGTGGTGGCACAGAACAATTCAACGTCCAGTCATGATGGGAGCTGCAGGAGGCCTTGGGTATGAAGGGCTTGTGAATGTGAATGGCAGTGCTTGGGCTGCGACATATTACTGTTCCACATTTACATTGAAGTGCATCCGTAATTGGCTCTTTTTTTTTTATTAGTTAAAATTAGTAAATATAATTAAAATAATTTAATATTTTAGATTAATGAATTGCATTGTACTGCTGGGCTTGGATTTTGCACAGAACATGTATTTATGCAATAAACAAAGAAAAAAACCAAACCGACCACCACAGGTAATATATTGTCTCTCTGTATGTATTTTCAGGCGTTTACAGTCTCTGATTAGGAGCATCACCCTTAGAAGAACTAAAACGAGTAAAATTAAAGGAAAGCCCATTTTGGAGTTACCAGAACGTAAAGTACTTATTCAGCATGTTACCCTTACAGAGGAAGAGAGACACATCTATCAGTCTGTGCAGGAGGAGGGCAAAGCTACTATTAGCAGGCAAGTACAAGGCTTTCTTCATCCTGAAGGTGCAGGTTGGTATCACAGGCTTGGGAAGGGTTGGTTTTGCCAGCTCTAGCAACCATGTGTGTCAGTTCTACGCCCTAAACTAGTAACTGGAAATCAGCCTGACATCTCTGCAGCTGGGCAGAGCAGAGACTGTTGTACAGCTACCTATTAGAAGCTCTGCCTTGTGAGAGACAGAAGGGGATACCAGATATGTAAAGAACTGGCCTGATATTTTTGTTGCTAGAGGTTAGCATTTCTTACAGCGGAACGTGCTGCTGGTAGCACTGTGTGCCTTGGTTTGGAAGAGGATGTGAGAAAACAGGAGAAAGAAAAAAGGCGAGAAGGGGAAAAACCAGAACATAATTTGAACAGTTGAACATGATCACCTGACTGCCATCTGTTACTTCATGCTAATGGTAAAACTCTTGTTCAGATTTTTCAGTGATGGGACTGTACTAGCTCACTATGCTGACGTCCTTGGTGTCCTGCTCAGATTGAGACAGCTCTGTTGTCATCCTCATCTGTGTGTAAATGCATCTTCTGGTGTAAATGCATCTTCTAGTTTTTCATCTGGTGAGTGAAGTGCTTTTGGTTTCTGGGTTTCTAAAGGCAAGAATAACAAAAACATGTTATCATGGTTCCCAAACTCTCTAGCTTCAGCTTCCTCTCTTCAGGTTAATTTTTACCTCTTACCTACTTCTGTCTTTGTTACCATTATTTTTTTCATACCATAATCTGTTTGAATATGTTTGGGAGTGGGTACTGGAGCACATACTCAAACATGAACGCGAGCAATGAAGTGTGAGTAGTTACAAAGGCTAGAAGCAGCAGTTATGACAGCCCATAGAGAAATGACTGAAGAGGACCTCTGAAGAGCCAAGAGCAGAAGGCTTGCTAAAAACAGTGTATCTGTTCTAATTCACAGAAGTGCTTTTACAGCAGATTTTTTCCCTTGCCTCAGGAGAGAAGATGCAGAGGAGCTTTGGGGAATGGCTTGTAGATGGGTAGCCGTGTCAGCAGAACCGTTGCCTCTTCAGCAGAATGGGAAACTGTTGACTTTGTTGTAGCTGTAAGGAAGGGTGAGCACAGAGAACTGGAGAGTGGAACGTTATTTCTGACAAACCAGAACTGCAGAGCTGCATAGTGTTAAAAATTACATGCATTTCTTTCAGAAGAAGGTACAGTCTTTGAAATTTGAGAAGTCTCAAATTTAATGTTTTGAAAAAATCCTATTTTGAGGTGCCCCTGGCATAGGTGTGATTTTTCAGAAAATCAAAAGACCCATGAGAAATGGTCAGAACCTTTTTTAAGCAGGCTGTCATTTATCTTCCAGGAAAATACAGGATAGAGAAATGATTGGATAATAAGTTCAATAATTATTTAGAAATTAATGATTAGCTAGTAAGTATTACTTGAATTTCTTCAGTAAAAAATCAATCTTAACTATAAATAGTGTCATCACCAATATTGAACAGCTGTTGTGTGAAGATTACAGCTTTCCATGGGCGTTGCTTCTTGCTGTGCTTACCGCTGGGCACGCAGTGAGGTTCTTCCAGTTATAGTTACACCATTTTTCCATGTAAGATTATGCTGACTTTAAATAGTAGGTAATAATTTTGAAATAGTAGGTTGGAATTTCCTGTAGTATTTGACAGCTATATCCTCACTGTATATAAACTGTCTCAGTTGTGTTGTGATCACTGGAACTGTGTTGATGGGTGCCAGCTCAGAGTGTTTCCTGTGTGGAAATCTCCATTTTTAAGTATCTATTTTGCAGATAATGAAATCACTGAAGGACTGCGTGAGATGCTAGTGAGTAAAATGAAGCTGATTCTCAGCTCTGGTTCAGATGAAGAATGTGCAGTCTGCTTGGAATCGATGACTCTTCCTGTGATAACGCGCTGTGCCCACGTGTTCTGTAAGCCCTGTATTTCTGAAGTCATCAGAAGTGAACAGGTTGGTTGTTTTATGGTTACAGGTAATTGTAATGACTGTTCCAAAACAACAAACTGGTATCACCAGAAGGCCATCTGGCTATTGCTCTTTGAAATCTTAAGTGGTGAACAGTATAAACCTAGTTATAAGCTGAGTTATAAGAACTCGTGGCCCGAAACAAAGGCCCTTTCTCCGGTTTCCACCTTTCTTTGTCCCTAGGGCAAAAGTGATGGTATCCAGTGCAGCACTGTTTACCTTCGTATGGCTGGATGCCTCTTCATGGATGTGATGTGATCCATGTGTGTGTAATTGTGCTTAAGAGAGCCAAGCTGTTGACTGTTGAAGTAAAATCACGTCCCTTGTTCCAAGCTGGTGACCTGCAGTGAAATAGCTGCCTTGCCACAGGGCCATCTTCAAAGCCCTACTCTGGGCTTGCTCCAGAAGAGCCCTGTGGATGAGTACTTCGATTACTTTTTGAAAAACAGGGGGTTGTTTGCCCTTTACTCTCCAGGGAAATCTGATAGTGTGGCAGTCACACTGCCTGTGCCCACTGCTGCTGCCCTTCCTCTCTGGAATTGTTCTGCCTCTTCCTCACCACAATAGGGCTGCAGGTGCCAGGGCCAGGCTGAACTTCCCTGGTGTCCTTTACAGGAGGCAACTGGGGACAGGCTGGGCCCCACTCGTGTGTTACTGCTCCACCTGACATGACAAAGGCAGGGAGTGGTGTGTGGCTGGCATATACAGGGACTTTGTATCATTGCCAGACAGGCAATGTTCAGGTAACCCAGTGGAGAGTTTCTGAGGATTTTGAGGAAAACTAGCAATGTGAAATTCTTCTGTGGGGAAAGAGCACCTGCAGCGGCCCTTTTTCCATGCAGAGGCTCTTGACGTGTCTAGCAGAGTCAGTGTCCCTGTTCAACCTTTGGGTGTGTTGAGGCATGCAGTGAAGTCAGGTTATGATGTGATGGAACCTGTATTACCTGACTGTACAGTCAAGTTATTTACTATGCTTTGCCTAGAAAGGACCTTGGAATCTGCAGAGTCAGGGTCATCATCCAACCCTGCCTGGTTCCACAAATGGCTTTCAAGAGAATGAAGTCTGATAGAGGTGGGCATAGGTTGTGCCCTTGTGAAGTTGAACTATCCTTCGTTTATATAAAGCAGTGAGTGAGAAAGACTTTCTGGAGTTCAAAATTATACCTAATTTAAGTCAATTCCTGAAGTAGTTTTTGCAGCTTCCAACCCAAACACTGACAGACCTCTAAATTCCAGAGTGGCAGAATACTTTCCACTAGAGGTAGTGCTGCCTCTCAGTTGGG
Source organism: Ceyx cyanopectus (assembly GCA_013401355.1). Taxonomy (NCBI): domain Eukaryota; kingdom Metazoa; phylum Chordata; class Aves; order Coraciiformes; family Alcedinidae; genus Ceyx; species Ceyx cyanopectus. The sequence continues at coordinate 40,521 of VYZU01033246.1, read as the reverse complement.
TAGTTCTGTGACCAAATGGTTAAAATCCAACTCTCCTAGTAAATAGCTGAGTAAAGTACTTTACCTAGCACCTTAAAAACAAAGCAAATCAACAAACACATCTCCCCTCCCCCCGAAGTGCTTTTGTTCACCCTGGACTCTTCCAGACAAGATGCTGTGGTTTCTGTTATTAACACAAACGTAAGCATTAAGCCATCAGTGAGGAATGGGATGTGAGGCTGCCAACACAGAACTGCTGAGTGAAAACTTTGGCCTTGCATTATGAACTCAGAGACCATTTTATCTTTCTAATGTTACCTGAAATTGGAAAAACTTGTTAGTAGTCAACAGCTTGAGAGCTGACACTTCCTTCATTGCAGCCTTTGTTGTGCAAGTAAGTAAAGATATTATGGAGAAGCTATAAAATCTGTACAGTCATCCAGTGCCTTTGTGTTAACCGTGTTCTTGTAAAAGCTGGCTAGATATGCATCAAAATATTCTCCTTTTTTCTTCTAGTTGTCGACCCTTTCTGTCACTTTAATATGCTTTCCCTGCAAGTCTTTGGTGTCTGTGTTGGCTTTGTTCAGCTGTGTTTTGGGATTTCCATTGTTCTCATTACGGTACTAATCTGGAGAAGGGATGCAGAAAGCTGTGGGCACCTCGTTAATAAAGAAATAATTATTAGCACTGTTAAGATTTTTTTTTTCCCCACAAAACTTTCAGATTTATTAGAACTTAATTATTTTGTCTTGTCATCGGAGGGGTTTTATTTTGATTGCTGCCAAATAATGAATGACTCTTTTGGAACTATGTTTAGAGACCTTTATTTCGGATTCCTGTGTTAAGACTGTTTCTTGAAAGGGTGTCTCTATTACTGCAGTAAGTGCCTGTATGCAGATGATGACTGCCAGCCTCTTTAATTGGCTGGAGGTTCATTTCCCATTAGCAGCCCCCAGTGCTCATCTGCCTTGTGAGGGTCTGCTCTGCAGCCTGTCTGAGCACGCCTGGGTTCTGTGGGCTGTGTAAACTGAGTTAGCTAATTGTAAAGGGTTGCTCCATTAGGCAAAAGCTTTTCATGTCTATCATTTTTGCTTTGCAAAGTTGTGTGCTTGTGTGGAGCGCACGGCCCTTTGTTAAATGTTGTGAGCAGTTCTAGGCAAGTTCTGTTCTATAAATTCCAAAGTTTGCCTTCTTTAGAGCATGCTGCAGAGGAAAAAGCTTTTGGTGTTAAAATTATGTCTCATTTCTCATGTCTGTGGGGGAAAAAGAGAAGATACACTGTGTCTGGCCCTGACAAAGCATATTTCATCAGACTGCTATTATTTCTGTGCACGCTTTGAAGATAAAGGGTAAAAGGTCATTCTTTGTTTGTAACTAAGAAAGATCTTGTCTTTGAAAGATGTTTTTCTGGTATTTTAAATAGTCTTTTCCCCTTGGCCCAAGTATTCGCTGCTGCTTTGAAGTGTAAGTGTGCTCGTAAAGATCACTTTTAAGGAATGCTGAGAGGTTTAAAATGTGTATAATTTGAGACTTAATGTTCTCAAAGTAAAATAATCCTATTGTTATGTCAGAAGTGACAAAGCAGTGTGTTAAAAGAATGAATGGACTCCTTGCTTTTTATTGTACAAACACCAATATAATAACTCCATAAAAGGTGCTTTGTAAAGGTATAGTACTCGCTATCAAGAATTTGATTTAACACGTTTCTTCTAATGTTATTTGGACTTTTTTTTGCAGCCAAATGCCAAATGCCCTCTCTGTAGGAACGAGCTTCGAGCAGAGCAGTTGTTGGAATGTCCCATAGAAGAGGAAATGGACTCCAGTATTGGAAAGGGGCCTAATCAGGCGTGGATATCCAGCTCAAAGGTACATTCCATTGTGTTTTACTCGGCTGTCACTTGTGGGTTTTGTAGAGCAATCTGTAGAAATGTTATGTAAATATTTCCTTTGGAAACTAAAATAAACCCTGCCTACAGAATTTAAGCTTATTTCCTTTAAAAGGTATTACTGAGCAGTGATTTCTCAGTGGATGTGAGCCCAGCCAGCTCAGAGTAAGCTGTATGAATCTTCATTTGGTTTCAGATAAACGCTCTCATGCACGCTTTGATAGAACTACGGAAGAGTAATCCAACTGCTAAGTGTCTGGTTGTTTCTCAGTTCACAACTTTCCTGTCACTGATAGAGCATCCCTTGAAGTAAGTAGAACAATCCTATTTTCTAATAAACACATGCCCTTATGGTGTTACAGAAAGATCTCTCAAATAATACAGTATCCTTTTGATACTTAGCACTTTAGAAGAGGAAGAAATTATTTGAATATTTTTTTTTAGTGGAATACAGTTATGAATCTGTCATGTTATTTGTAATGTATCACCTGGTAAACACAGAATTTTAAATACACATTTGAAAGTAGAGGTCAGAATTTTAATGTATGTATTTCCTGTTGTCACAGAACATGGGTTGTTGAATTGAACCTTTTTACTGTCTCTTCAGAGAAACGGGGTTTGAGTTTACTCGTTTGGATGGGTCAATGGCACAGAAGAAAAGAGTAGAAGCAATTCAGTGTTTCCAGAGCAGCCAAGCAGGATCCCCAACTGTAATGCTTTTGTCTCTGAAAGCAGGTGGAGTTGGATTGAATCTGACAGCAGCTTCCCGAGTGTTTTTAATGGATCCTGTGAGTAATGAGTCGTTCATAATGGTCTAGCTCAGTCTAGGTGAGACTGCTTTGGTACCAGAGGTAGAGGGAAGGCTCCGAGATGGGTGATGAGTGTCTGAAGGGTAAATAGGGCCTTTCTTCATATTTTTCCCTGGCATGTTGTTGTTGCTGTTTCTGTGCTGTCTGCTCATTTACTGTGCATTACAGTACACTAACTTCTTTGTGATTCCACCTGCATCTTACTGTGTACTTTGATGGGAGGTTATTTAACTTGTTCATTACTGCTACTGATAGGCTTGGAACCCTGCTGCAGAAGACCAGTGTTTTGACAGGTGTCACAGGATGGGTCAGAAGCATAATGTTGTTATTACAAAGGTGAGTTGTGAGATGTTTGAACAGTTTTCTGGTTATGAAAAAATAATTTTCCAAAACCCTACTGTATTTTTAGAAGAACTGTCACTTCCTATGTCTCAGCAGTCAAGTTGTGGTGTGATTTTTTTTAAGTGTGGGGTTTGGATTGTAAGGTTTGGTGAAATGTGACCTATTACCTGTGAAATGGAAGTCCCTGCTGAGCTGTCGGAGTTGCCAAGATAGGGTGGTATTGCTGTTGCCAAGCCTTACAGTTTATTGTCTTGAAGGTGCTTTTGTCATAGCTGTGGAAGAGCAACTGGTCAGTCTCATTAATATCCAGTTCTAAAAATACTCCTTAGGAAACTGAAGACAGCCTCTCTTCTAAGTAGCAAAGAAGATAAGTTTTTCCAGTCAGTGCTGTGGGGTTGTTAAAAAAAAAGGGAAAAAAAACCCCATTCCAAACCTTTTCCTTCAGCTGTTTTGTAACACTTCCCTCCTGTGTTTTCTTTGTAAACCAATAATGAAATACTGTAACTGCTGTAGGCTACTCAGCTTATAAATATTAATTTTTATAATTATTAATCCCCATAGTACCTAAATTTCTCATCCTGAACTTTAGGTTATTGTGGGGTTGGTTGGTTTGGTTTTTTTTGTTTGTTTTGTTTTTTTTTTGTGGAGGGTTTTTTTTGTGTTTGTTTGTTTGTTTGTTTGTTTGTTTGTGGTGTTTGTTGTGGATTGTTTGTAGTGTTGGTTGGTTGGCTTGTTTTTTCTCTCCCCCCAAAAATATTTATTTCAGTGGGGCTTTCTTTGTGTTTCAGTTCATTGTGAAAGATTCGGTGGAAGAAAATATGCTGAAAATTCAAAACAAGAAGAGGGAACTTGCAGCAGGAGCACTTGCTACCAAAAAGCCTTCAGCAAATGAAGTAAAACAAACCAAAATTAATGAAATTAAGGCTCTAATTGATTTATAGCTTGAAGCTGTGGTATTTTGAGTAGATAACTAATATTTCATTTAATATTGTTCAAGTTACATGTGTCATGCTAACTTAGTTTTGTCTTTCTGGTCAAAAGATGAATGCTTCAAAGAAATTACAAAAAGTAAATTGCTCCTAAATGTTAATTTAGAAGTGCACCAACTTGTTTTCCACTCCTGAAATCTTCCAGGGTTCATTTCTTCAAAATGTTGCTTATTATGCACAATGCAAAAGAATGCATCAAATCTGTCAAAGCAGAAATGCTTATTCATGTGGTCGAGCTTGCAAGAAATGGACCTTTTCAGAGGGAAAAAGGTAACAAACATTATTAAACAGTGTGTGTTTTGTCCTTCAGACAAAACTCTGAAGAAATTAATTAGCTTCATGTTTGGTTACCAGGTCTGTGTTTCCTGGTAAACAGAGAGATCATCAGAGAACATATTGTTTCAGAATAGGTGGTCAGTGATTGCTTTGTCAGGCTTTCTTGCTTTTGCAGGCTGTGTTCAGAGATTTTACGGTATTTTTTATTGTTTGAATACACAGGTGCACCAGGGAGTTCATTTTTACTGGCTCCTGGGAAGTAATCAAGAGGAAGTCCTTAAATTTGGAAAGCACTTTCTTTCAATGTTTTACTGCCCTTAAACAGAATTCCACTGATTTTTGTAGAGGTTTTGTGGCAGTGAGCTGCTGGAACCTTGTCCTGGTGTCATGCTTTCTGATGGCTCAGTAGGTGCTCTGGACAGCAGAGTGGCAGGGAACAGCCCTCACACCAGCAGCCCATTCACCAGCTGGTGTTTGCACCAGCAGTGCTCGTGCAGGTGCTCGGGGGCAGGCTGCTCTGCTTGCCCTCTGCTTTCACAGGAGCGTTGGCTGACTGCTGAGTGAAAATAGCACTGAAGGATGTCAGTTGAGTGCTGTCCTCCTGTCTTTTCCCATGTGATTCTGGTCTTCTGACAGGTGTTCTCTCAGCCTTACGCTGCCTGCCCCGCAGCGCTGAGGCCCCGAGCTGGAGGCCGAGGTGACTGTTTGTCCTGCTGTGTTCAGAGTCAGCAAGTGTATTTGGCAGCAGAGAGATGGAGTCTGATTTGCTTTTAATGCCTTTCACCTCTTCTTATTTCTTCAAATACCAGCAAGCTAGTAATAATAAGATAATAAGATGAATTGCACACATAGGAAATGGGAAAGGACTGAGAAATGAAGGGGAAATGTTTGATATTTGGAAAAACACTGAGTCAATTGAAGGAGTGAGAAAGGAATTAAAAATCTGCAACAGGCTGATGCAGTTTTTGAGGAGCCAGCATCTTATTTATGGAGAAAAGTGTGGTTTACATTTGTTAGAGAAAGAAGTAAGGAATGGTGGGCTGTAACTGGAAAGCTGTGACTGAAAGAAAAGAGCTGCTACACCTAAGAGATTTGTTAGTTTTTTTAATTGCATAGTTTGTGAAGTGAAACGTTCTTTGGGTTTTTGTGATTCAGATTCTGATGTTTAGAGAGAAACTGGAGAAATTATTCCTATTTATGAATGAGAGATCTGACTTCCTATCTTCTAAGTTAAATTCCCTGAAGGAGAGATGTCTTTCAGTGGTGAGTCATGCTAACTCATTACTTGTGTTCCAATACACTGACATTTTGCAGGGTAGCCTCAGTTGGGATTACTGAAACAATTGCTAGTATAATTTTTCCTCTATTAGCTGATGATTTCTGTGATCCGAAGCCAAATAAAAACTTACTGGAGTTAGCATTAAGGTGTCTCCCAAGAAAGACATTAAAGTATCTGAGAGAACAACTAAAGGTGAAAGATGAGAACAGACGTGTCCTGTCTGATCTGATGAAGCTTTCAGTTACTCAGGTGGCTAAAAATCATGGTGTTCCAGTTGTTTGGGGTTTCTTTTTGCTTTTCATGATCTCTAAGTATTCTTTGGCTATTAGTATTCTATTTCATGGAGTTCTAACAGTGTGTTCTGTTGCATGTTCTAGAAAGAGCTTTTCAAATGATGAACATATTTTTCATTCCAAAGACTGAGTAGTCTTATCATTCCGGGCTTGATGGTTCTGTTTGATTTTGTTGTTGTTGCTTGTTTTGATTTTTACCCCCTGAATAAAAAGATGTAAATGAAAACCAAAAATCTTTCTAAGCTTTTAACAGTTGCTCTGAGTTGTCACCATCTAAGAATACCTTAGATTGCTTTTTAAAGGCAAATGCAGTTCCAACACTCAAGTTGCAATTTAAGCAGGGCAATTACTCTTTTGAATAATGAAGTTTTGAGTATAGGGCTTTATTTTTTCCTGCTCTGAGTACCTACAATTCACAGCAGAAAAGTTTTTGACGTATCAAGCAACTCTGAGGAATAAAAATGGATTTCTATTTTTCTGCAAGTGCTGCCTGTAGTAATTACGAAGGAAATAGTGGCAGATAATGACATAAAGGTCATTTTATTGAAAAAAAGCTGCATAGAGTTTGGTATAGATGTCATACCTTTTGCTTTCCTGAGGCTGTGGGTAAACAACCACAGTGTGAATCACAGAGGCTAGGACAGAATGGTTTTATAGGTTTTCTTTTTTTACTAGCTATTTGTTAACCCAAAGCATGCAGGTTTTCATCTTACTCGGCATCTCTCCTTATCTTGTATTAATGTACAAAACTTACATTCTAAACCAAACTTTCAGGCTGGAACAGTCTTACGCTTTTACACTTCCAGTTCTTTCCAACTAAGTTTAAAAAGAAGTAACATGCCTTTTCTCCAGGATGAATACAGACAAGGGGAGCAAAACTCAGAGACTGTTGAGCTGTCTTCCAAAGAGCAGGTTACCATTTTCCATGGAGTATTTTGTGAGCGTGCACAACTCCCATTTGCACTTGATGGATCAAGTACACTTCTGTCACTAGAGATTGTAACTAGCAGTCCCTCCTGCTTTCACACAACTTCAAATTTATCTCTTTCAAACAAACAAACAAAACATAAAACAAACAAAAAAAATCCCACAGCAAAATAAAAACCCACACAGGAAAGGGCCAGTTACAAGTGTAAGTTCAGATGCTATGTACTTTTAAGTAGTTACAAGCTGCTTTGCTTTGGACCTTATCTTCAGTTGTTTCGCTCTATGATGGCCAGGGAATCTTGGAGCAATTAAGTGGTGAAAACCTTGCTTTACTGGCAAATGGTAAGAGCTTGTTGATTGTTTATCTCTAGGCTAAAAGTTTAGCACCCCCACTAGCTTCCTGCCAAAATCCTCCTTTAATTGGAAATAGTATTTTCTTAGTGGTTTTGGACTGGTATGGAGTATAGCTGTCAAAGACAGAACACTAAGTAAATTGGCTTTGGCTACAGGATGGATCTCAGAGTTAGTACAGATAACAGCTAATCTGTCTTGTCTTCAGTATGCTTTTGTTATTATGATATTTTTACTGCATGTCCACGTGTCTAGGAATGCAGTGTGTAGCCCGACTCTAGCAAAAAAAAAAAAACCAAAACAAAACACTTTATTTTACCGTCTGCACACAAGGGAAGAGTAGTTCTCCCACTCAGGGTAGGTACAGTTACTTAAGCAGCTAGTTAGCCTTTCTTTGCCAAAACAGCATTACCGTTGTGTTTAAAAAACAAGTTCACAGTGTACAGGCCTTATGTGAGGGATGATCCTTTAGTCACCCAAAGAAAGGTTCCCTCCTTCCTGGCTCCCTGATGCTTGTGACCGGTGTCAAGCAGGTGCTTTCCACCCTGCCCTGTCCTACACAATAGGGTAGGTTGGTAAGAGGAATCGTTCTAAACAGCTCCCTGGCCAGTGACTGTATACTCTAATTTCTGAACTAAAAGCTAGACACTTGCTAATACAGCTAGAGCAGTATTAGCAAAGGTTAAGAGTTAACTTGTATTTTTTTAGACTGCTTCAGAGCTCCCTTTTTTTTCTGTTTTCTTTCTTCGCTTGCTCAAGAGTTTAGGGAAGCCAGAAATGCATGACAACTTTTTATTTTTGTATCAAGTGCAACATTGCAAGTAACAGATAAAAGTCGTTTCCTAGTCCCATAGTACAGAACTGAGAGATGCATTCTGCCATGCTGTAGGCACTGTGCGTAAGAACCTGGTCAAAACTTCAGTGCAATTGTGACTGGAAGAGCAAAGCAGTGCTATGACTATTACATCTGTATGTATCCCAGTGTCATTAATACATTTATGGTAAAGCAGAATGGCTACCACTCTAGTGTATGAGCAATCCCATAAATTAGATTTTACGTCTAAAACAGCAAGCAATCAATGCTAATCACCCTAAGGAGGTGAGGTAACAAACCCAGTTTCAAGGAATATGTTGAGCCAATTGATCACAACAGAAGAAAATTTAAGCTGAAAAATACCTGGTTTTATCTAGTAGGGAGAATTGGAAATCGGCCAGTTATAGGTGGCCCAAGGAATTCTGCTTCCTAGCTTTTGCTCAGTCTTCATCTGTAGCACTGCAGAGGCCTTCAGCCAAGAAGTTTTTCATCAAGCTACTAGCAAGTGTAACTGACCACCATCTATACCTTTCTAGCTGTTAGTTCTGGAACAAGTCCTTGCATCACCACTGTTTGAGACAGGCATTTCTACTGAAGGTAGGTATCAAGTTTCTTCTTGATGTTGTCAAAGGAATCCTCTCCCATATAGTCAGCTTGGCCCTGTTCCCACCGCTCCTTGCGCTCTTCCGAAGATACCGTTGGTAATACTGGTGATGGTGCTGATACTGATAAGTGGGATGCTGCCTCTGTAACCTCTGCCTGGAAGGAAAGGCAGAGTGAAAATCTAGAAACACTTTGCACAAAGCGAGCAACAGGCCATAGAACGGGACAGCGAGGTAGATGTTCTCATGCGCAGCAGCAAGCATTGCCACGGGAGAGATTGTGCAGCTTTCCTAGCAAAATAACAAAGCAGAGTTACAGAACTTTGCAGGGAGGGGAAGGAATGAAAAAAAAAAAGAGTAAAGTTTAAGTTCTTCGTACCTCTCTACAGAAGCCACAAGAGAAAGCCAGAGTATAGACCAAGCCCGATAGCTGCAAATAGTTCGTTAGAAAGATGTAAGGTTAGCAGGAGAAAGCACATGAAGAGATCAGTAACTTTGGTCTTGGAAAGGTTGAGAACTTAAACTGGCCCATGTGCTAAGCTAAAACGATCAAGTCTGTTGTCAGATGCAACTACTGAGCTCTGAATGAGAACCAGAGCTAGAAGCATTACTTTGGATCGGGTGAGTATTGGGGTGAGTGAACTGCTGCCAGTCTAGGTAAGCAGTCACTCCAGTTATCCTAAGCTTACCTAGGTATGTTTCGCTACGCAAGGTCTGTATATAAGCATTGCATGCTGAACTGGGGTTCTCTGCTGCTTGAGAACCTGATTAGCTGCAAGACATTAAGAGTTAGGGCCCTTCTCTCTGTATATGTTAAACTCTCTAAAGTTACTACTTAAAAGTGTAACTTGTGGTGAACCATCAGCTACTTAGTTTGCTTTAGGCAAGCAGACGCTTACGTTCAGACTGCTGTAGCATGCTTCTCTTCTTGAGAATTATTTGTTAACAGAACAAAACAAAACAAAAAAGCCCTGCATCCCACAAACTAAACCACATCCATGCTCTGAAGCAGAGGGAAGGGAGATTGGTGGAATGGTAAAGAACCATATTTAAATAGTTTGTACAAACGTATTAGAGCACATACCACATTTACGCCTGTAGTATTTTCTTTAACAATTCCATACTGTTCTAGTAGTGGTAAAACATTAGCTGTGTAGGTATCCCACCACATGTTGAGGAACTCGGGGTGAACTATTTTAGAGTCGTCCATGTTGCCTTTTATGCTTTTTGTTCTGGAGTCATACGTATAATTCCATGGCTTCGTGCTTCCCAGGAAATGCACCACTTTGGTATTTGCACCAAACCTGTTGGACAGAAAAGGTCAGGACCCACAGTTTGTGTAGGTGTCTCGAAAACAAGAGTTTTGGCTGGCAGACATTGTTTTTAACCTGCAGTTTCTATAGGTGTTCATAAAATGGAAATACGAACGTATTTCGGAGGCTAAACACTAAATGATCAAAGTGCCAACGCCTACTGGGACTGAAAGCATCACTATACAACAGAAGGAAATGCAGATGGGATTCTACATTACGCTAGTCAGAACACAGCCAAACCTAATGGTCCAGGCTATTCCAGTACTTACAGCCAACTCAAGCCTTTAGAGTGATGTCCATGCTCAGCAGAGAGCAGCCTCAAGCAGCCGTTACAATCGGAACTGGTTTTAGAAGTGAAAAAGATTCTACTCCAAAGTCAGTGATCCAGAGAGTTAGGCATTACAAGCATGAGGCAGAGAAGGGTCAGTGTTAGAGCTACTCTTGCAGTTGACAGCCCTATAGGAAAGGATCATTGGAAGGCCTGCTGCAGGAACTGTCCCTGCTAAACAGCAGCTGTGTGTAACCCAGGCGTTTCATGGGGCTTGCCAGGTTGGTGCAGCAAGGTCTGGCTAGACAACCACCCCTCTTAGAATTCTAACCTTAGTTTAGCTGTGGGTGGGTTTTGTGGTGGGGTTTTGGTTTCTTTTTTTAACTTTCTTGACTGAATTCCATTTTCAAAGTGGACTTGTAGCTTTGTCTGAAATGTTATCAGTTCTTTGGTGCTCAGAGGTGAGATGCACCCCTGCTGAAGTAAAGAGCACTATAGAAGAGGTGTCATTCACATCCATCCAGCTGTAGTTCCAGAACTAGAGTTCAGCTTCAATCAGTATTGTGAACAAGCAATAACAATCTCCCTGTTGACAGCAACTGTCTCACCTACTTCGGTTTGTATCATGTTAGGATTTCTTCTCAACATGATGATTAAAATTATAATAACGCCAAACTAGTTTGTCTAACATTTTGTTAAGCACATCCTTTGTCCAGAACTCGGGTGTTTTAAGTTACAACATACGGTGTGTTTTAAAAACTTCAGAATAACAGAAAAACAAGGCAGGATGCACCAAGTGGCAGTTTTTAGATTGTTGTAAGATCTTTCACTGTATTTCAATATTGATGTTCAGTGTTTTGAACACAACTGACCTTGCTGCAGAACGAAAACTTGCATGTGGGGACAAGGTCAAATATCTGCACTAACTGCCAGAAAAACAAAACAAACCTGCCTTAAAAGAGGTCAGCTTCCAGGCTCCAACTTTGAACTCTGTATGTCAAGGTTTGGTATAAGAAGATTACCTTAGTTTTATTAGCTGTCACAGCACTCCTCAACAGCCTGACTTTTCTTCATCTGAGGCGGCTTTTGTGCCGAGGAAAACTGTCATTGTTTAAAGATCAAGGCCGTAAAAGCTCCAGACTGCCTAAGAAGTGTTCTGTTACACTTGCTGCAAATGGTGAAGCGTATTCTTAGTATTCAGTGTGCTTAGGAGCAGTAGTACAGCTGACAGGTGCCAAGCATCCACAGTTGTTTTCTGTATCTGCTTTCTAGAGCTGCAATACTTTCTTTTAACATTTAAGCTCAACTGTTAGGAAGCTTTATGGCTGCACTGGCCTCAGCAACTAATCTGTCTTTCCCCATCTCTCAGAAAAGTCCTTCATCCATGTTTTGAAGTTAGAGAGCATTTGTCATGAATTGGCATTTTCCTTTGGAAAAAGGATTACTGGGACTGCTGTGAAATCTAGTCTCGCTGTACAAAGCTGCGAAAAACTTAGCTATTGATGTCAGTAGGTTTAAATTTCACTTTATTTCAACTGCTGATTCTCAGAGGTGTAGCTGCTGACCTAACCCAGAGAAATTGTTCCACCTGATGAACAGGGCACTCTACTTAAAAGGTGTGCACTTCCAGCATTCTGCTTTAGAAGGCCTGCTGAATTCAGTTAGGCAATTCAGTCAGTTAAATGGAATTTTTGTCAGGAGCCCCCAAATCCAATTAGCCCTTTGGGGCAACAAGGTCACTTGTAAATGTAAGGTCATGTAACTAACAACCAGCCAGCTGCAGAAAGAAGAGATACTTTACAATAGATGTTAGTCGGCTTATCGACTGCTATACAACTACTTAGTCATTCTCAGGCTTGCATATATTTCTTTAAATAAGTGTTCCACTTTTAGCATGACGGGACTCCAAGTGGTATTCTGATCACAAGACATAGTTGGACCTCGAGCCAGCAGCAGTCTCGCTTATGCTAGCTGCTGCTTCAGACACTAGGAACCTGATGTCATTCAGAGATCAGATTGTTTTATGCAATGGCTACTTCCCCTCCCCCCATTTTGCTCTTCTTAGTAAGAGTTTGTGTAACATTTCAGCTTCCCATACTTTCCCCTTCCTCCTCTATTGTAACTCTTACATTAATTATATATTATACTGTTATGACAGTGACTGCCACTGACATATGATTTATTTGCATGGCAAATGTAATACTTCTTGTTAGGGGAGGATACAGTTTTCCTTACACAGGAAACATGCAATGGTAGGGTGGTTGGCTGTAGTCTTTGTTCCATCTTGCTATTACTTAAGGAACTGTTGTGAGAGAGAGAAAGACCATTGGGAGACAATTCTAGCTTTATGCAGGTCTTTGTTCAGCATATTTATTTGATTGGTATAGGTTGGTAACTACTGGCTGTTAAATACCTTAAGTAATTTGAATGAGGAAAGGGCGAGTAGGGGAGAACAATACCACCAGTGACATGCTGCATTTCAGTTCAAACCGATCAAGAGCAGTTGGTTAGAGATGTAGTAAGACAGTATCCCGTGGTGGAGGAGTGGTTCTTCCCTTCCTTTGCCAGGTGACCTGGCAAATATGCTTACTCTAACTCAGGGTCAGTGTTGCCACCACAGATGAGTGGTTTAAGCTACAGATACAGCTTTCTCTCTGCATTTATCAATAACATTAATTTAACTATAATTAATACTTTTTATAAAGATAGAAAACTATTATACCTTCGCATTGTGCCTGCTCATTCTGTTACAATAGATTAGTTTACATAAGCTCTAAAAGTCATCTTAGAATTTGGAACTTACGCTTTAAATGCTGGAAGGTAGGAATATATGGAAGTGCTGCTCAGATTATAAATAAAGGGTAGATGTTTGCTCATGTCTGTTGTTGCCCAACTGCTGAAGAAGGTGTTTAGTAACCCCTGATCTGCACCTGAAAGACAAAGCATTAACAGGCTACACCCATCACATAGCTGTTTTAAGATCTTTTAAAGTCACTTCATTAATGAAGAGTTGGTAATGCAGTTGTCATGTCCAGTAGGAGGTTGGCACAGAGCACTAGAGTTCTTTTTGTGAACAACACTGTAAACCTTGCAGCCTTTAATAGAAAAATATATAATGCAGAAGTATCTGAGAAGGATTGCATGTGTGTGGCTACTTTTGCTAAAAGGCAGCAAGCTACTCACAGAACCTGCCATTCAGTTTCCTTTACAGCTGAAGTTCAAGCTGTAAAAGATGGCAAAAAACAGGACTTGACAACTGAGTACCATTCAGCTTCAGGAAAACTGTCACTCAGACCATCAAGTGCAAACAGTTCATTTTATTACTTATGCTTACAGATGCATGGCCAACAGCACCACAGTTAGGATGTCAGTGGTCTCTTAGAGATGCAGTCCTGGATGCATCTACCTACATTGTGAGCTGACAAGGAAAGGACATTCAGTCTTGGTGACAACTGCAGTAAAACTTCATCAAATCCCTTAAGAGGCAATAGGCTTCCCTAGTTCAGTACTAAAAAGCTGCTGACTAACCCCTAAGTTATTGCCAGACCTACTGTGTCGGGAGGGGGGCACCTCTCAGTTGGCAAGTAGAGATTGCAGTAAGGTCAAATGGGTCTGAAGTTGGTTGTTATGTCAGTAGTAGAGTAGTTTCAAGAAAAAAAAAAAAAAAGACTAGTTTCTAAGCAGTTACAGAGAAGTAAAAACTACTTCTCTAAATCCATTCTTTCCTTATTGCAATAAATATGCTTAGTCTGTAAATGCTAACAGGTGCTTTTATGAAGGAGATTGAAGCAAGTCCCTAAACTTCCATTTGCAGTCTTCACCTTCACTGCATTTGCAAGTAGCAGTGCTAAAGAGCAGGTGAACGTATAGCTTAGTTGTAAAAGAGACAGTGCTTTATGTTAATCTTTGATTTTCTACAGCACTCGGTCTCTGCTGTCCTAGGAAAGGTTTTGTTGTTATGACTAGATTTCAGGCAGTACTAAGGTTTAAAACCTGACTGCTGCTGGAGCAGAATTTGCATTTCAGAATGGAAGTATCTGAACACTGGGCATAACCTTCAGCTGTACTGACCAGTGTAAATTCTAGGTATGCTGTTACAGCTGTCAGCATACATGCAGGGAGGAACTGCTTTGAGACTCAGCCCAAACCTCTCAACCCATAAAGGAAGGAAAGCACTTGTGAAGAAGTTGTGTCCATTGCAAGGTAACAGTCAAAGAAAACAGACAAGTCCCCTGGTCTTCTCTCAGCTATGTTTCATTTTCACTTCTAACATAGTGCTGTGTTAAGTATGTGTTTGTTAACAGTAATGTCATCTAAAAGAGAAGAAAGTCTGGGTTGCCCCTTCAGAACAGATAGCTCATAACTGAAAGCACAGCAACAATGGATTTAACTTACTCTACAAGACTTTCACTCAGATTGTTTTACATACTCTGCCTGGTTTTTTTGTTTTCCAGATTGCATGCATTTGTGCCAAAGCAGCCACTGAGAGTGGCATTTAGCTGTCAAGTTCAGATTTCAACAGTAGGCTCATTGCATAAACTGGATCTTAGACATACGGCGACAGACTCGGGCAGTGGTTGTGTTTGTTACACATCTGCAGATACTTGCATGTCAAAGCAACCGTTTCAGAGCCCAGGCTGAAGAGCCAGAGGCTTCTTTAAGCACCAGCAATGTTCTTAAGGTGCTAGCAGATTTCTTTTGAAGCCTAACTCCCCCCGCCCCCTTTTCAGGTTATATATAGACTTTTTGCATGAGATATTCTCTCATCTAGAAAGGTGAATTCCAAAGAGACAAAGTAGTTGTCTACATAATTAGCTGTCACTCCACTATTTCTGGACAACAGCGGTGCACAGGAGGAGTCTGTCTGCTATTATAAACATGGACTACTCTGGGAAGTTTTGCATTCCCTCGTTACTAGTACTGCAGATAGAGAGCTCAGAGACTGACTTGAACAATTATGCACAGCATGGTAGCCTGAGTTTGCATCCCTGTGCCCTGTGAAGGGCAGTGCCCCCTCACACGTGTTTTCCTGGGAACTTTTGTCTAGATCAATTTAACTTTCAATCCCCTTTTTCCCCACCAAGTTCATGAGCTCAGCAGTAGCTTATGCAGGGTCTCATTATTCAGCTCAGTTCTACCATTTAATAAAAACAATAAATTTTTGACCTGAAGCTTTAGAAATTTTGTACACATACCATCAACCCATCATTTTTGCTGTTAAGAGCTGCAACATTTGTTTCATGCTTAGGACACTGAGGAAGTTTCATTATAGTGTGGCTTTAGTTTTCAAATCAGAAACGGTGGTAACAGTTCTATTATTTTCACAGTCAGGGGCCTTAGATCCAGAAGATGGGGTCTGCTAGCAGTCGAGTACAAAGCTCAGGAGACAATCAAAGTCTCAGAGGTTACTGGAGCTCCTCATCAGTCAGTTTGCACAAAGATGTAGGGGTTTTTGGAGGGTTTTGTTTGCTTTGCATGGCATTTCCCCATGGAGGGGTGGGGGTTGGTGGGGTGTTTTGTGGGTTTTTTTGTTGTTAAACTCCAAAACTCAGTAATGTGCTACAGCTTTTGCCATAGCTGGTGAACACTTTACACCCAACATTTGAGAGCATACCCAGAGCTCTGACTGCTACCTTGTCAGTGGTGAGCCACAGACAGAACCTTCATTACACTGCAGGACTTATTTTCACTGGAGTGTGTTCATACAGTAGAATTACTCATCCAACTGTGACTAGTGTTCTTTAGGAGGCTACACACAGGAGTCTACAGAGTAACAGGTTATTCTGCAGGAGAGACAGCCATCACTGAAAGGTAAGTCAACAAGATGGCTAATTACCTTCTATTAAGAGTTCTGTTTTGCAGTCTTATTTATGCAGTTTTCTGTAGCTTTTTCATTAGACTTTTTTTTGTACCATAACAGTTACAACAGGAGACCACGATAAGTCATTCAGAAGCCTTTACTAGCATAGCCTATAAGCAACATGTGTTTATTGCAATGGTCATAGAATTAGGAGACTTACAGGACAGCAGAACTTATATCTGTCAGTGGCCTATCCCGAGTGACCCATAGTGGGAAGCAGCCAGCATGCACTTGATAATGGGTAGAAGACAGTCACCCCTCTAGAATGTCAGGAAGCTATCACATAGCATATGAAGAGATAACTGCATCTGCAAAAGTGTGTTTCTCTGAAGCTGCACTCAAGTGCTATGATCAGTGCTGTTACTCCACAGCAGCAAGCCTTGGCTGCTCAGAAGGCATGAAGCACAGTACTGCAGCTCTGCTTGCTAATACACACACTGCTTGCTGCAGCTTCAGAATCTTCTGACGTGACTTATGCTGCTCATGCTTACAGCTGCTAGTTTAAAGGCCAAACTCTTAGTTTGTTGGGTTTGGGTTTTTTTTAATTTCACGGTCTGAAAAAAGCAGTTTCGCTGAATATTGCAGTGACAGCCTCTGCTGTGAGGAGGGTAGTTTTGTGTAGTTACACTGAGTTCAGAATTCTGTCAGTCTCCATGACACATGTAGTTACTAAGACAATACTACTATGAAGTTAATAAGCCAATGCTATTGCTATTTGTAAGTTATATTGAAACACAAATCAATACATACCATCAAAGCTGCCTTTCTCTGTGGCAAACTGTAACAGCTGATTGTATGTTTCAATGGAAGGTCGGTAAACAAAAACTCCAGAATTAAAACAGTCAGGCCAGCCTGGATCTGGTGCTGCAGACAGCTCTTCTCTCTCAAAAAGCTCATCAATATTTGACAAAACCTAGTTGTAAAGCGGGTTAAAGAAAATATTAAAAATCTGTTTTTTACGTTAGGAAGTAAGGTATCATGTTTTAATGGATTTTGACATCCACCTTAAGACATGAAAGATCTCATATCAATGCTCATCTTAGGGAAGACACTACTTTATAGAGATAGTCCCCACAGATGATGTTACAATTAATTTAGATTTTAAAAAGCATAAAATTTTTGTCCAAATAGCAAAAAGGCCTCTATTAACACTCCTCTTAAAAAAAAACCAAAACAACCCAAACCAAAAAAAACCAACCCAACCACACAACCACCATCCATCCTCCTCCTCCTCACAAAAAACCCCGAATTAAAATCCAACTCCCTCAGGAGGTCATTAGGAGGTACCATGAGCCAGGACACTCACCATCGTGTCTGCATCCATGAAAACGCATTTAGAGAACTGTGTCAGCTCCCAGCAATGGAGCTTTGTTAGTGTGACACCCAGCTCAGGCCTCTTCATCAACGCCAAGTGTGCTGAATCCCCACTGTCCAAGACATTCACCAATATCACTTCATCAAAGACTTTTTCCAGCACTCTTCTGAGGAAAGAGGCAATTGCCAAGATTTAGTTCTATGATGATTCCAACACCAGACCACACGACAGAGTCCATAAAGAGAAGTGAAGTCACAGGGTACTTGGCAGTGTTCCTTACTTATTCCATCAGTAAGAGTCTCCCTGCACGTGCTGCAATGCACAGAACACCTGTCTGCCTCAGGCTTTCTAGTGTGGGATAGGCACATTCTAGGGAACAAAGACATTTCTTTGGGTTTTTTTCTTCCACAACTAGGGCTTTAGCTGGCATTGCTATCAAGTCCAGTAGGTCGTGGCTACAGACTTCCCACATATCTTTTTTTTTTCAGCCAGACTCTGAGCAGAAGCTTGAGCTTCTGTAGCTTGAGTAGAACAGTAGCCGAATCTACAGCTGAAACACAAGTTTATGCAGCAATTATGACAACACTCTTCTGTATTTGTGACTGTTAGCGACACCTGACTAGACCCAGTTCCTAAAATTTTATCCCATAAAGCATCAAATCATGGCTGTGGGTAGAACTGTGTTTTGACCCCGTGTCCTGGTTGTGCTGGGACAGAATCCCAGTGCAGCCGTGGTCTGCAGGCTGTTAGCAGTGTGGAGTCAGCCAGGGCAGCTGACCCCAGTTGGCTACAGGTGGGTCCCATTCCAGAGCCCTCATGCTCAGTATAAAGAGGGAAGGTTGGGGAGGACAGAGGGACTCCTGCTTGGGCTCCTTCTGATCCTGTTTCCTGGGGATGCTTTTACATTACTGTGATGGCTGCATCTTTGCTGGGCTGAGTATCCCTTTGTTTGTACTGGAATTTGGGGATGGTTTTGCTGTTTCATCGGATCCATTTTCATTTAAACCTGTGAGTCTCCTCTGTGTTTCCTGATTCCTGTTCTTGTCTGAGGAGGGGTCATCAAGCAATAGAGGAATGCTGTGGTTTAGCTCTGGGTATAGGCTAATATGTAGATATCCAGTATTATGTTCACCTAAGGGTCACAGACTTTCAGTGAAGTGAAATTTAGTGGCTGATATCCAGTCTTTGCTTTACTATTGTTAAAGCATTACCACAAGTTCAAAGTTAAGGATTTCATGGTACTTAAAATATGAAATATCCATAAAGCCTTGCTATTCTACAGTGTGTCTTGAATGCTTAGCAATTATCTGAATTATCACAGAACTTGTAAATGGCTTTTAGAAGGCTGTCTTTATACTGATAGTTTGGTATAGTTGCTTCTGAGCTTAAGGTATACCTTGTTAGCAAGTTCTAGTTACACCAGTAGGTATGTAGGTATTGCTGGGCTAAAGGCACAGTACGAGGTGGCTTGCATTAGCACAAGCATATTTGAGATTCAAATTAAGAATGTGCTCACCTAACAGGCTAGAATGGATGTTCCTATATGTAACATCTTTATATTGATAAAGGTGTTTAGATGCCAAGAGACTCGAGGAAGAGCCACTCCATTTATTATCAAGCCACTTCTCCACTGTCTCTCTAAATTGAGGGATATTTTCAGAAGGAATTCTCCATGCACAGAATCCTTAATGTAGCTATTAAGTTAATTGGTTTTTTTACCCTGCTCCTACATTTAGAAAAAGCACCTAGTCTGCTCCATACTGAGACTATTCTAGAGAGGCTGCAGGAAGCCCTCGCCTGCTAATTGCATCTGTTGTACTGTGGTGAGCTCTTTGGACCCCTCTGTGTATTTGCTGATCAGATGTACTTGGTGCTACTGTAGTTCTGCTCATTTTCTTCTCTCATAGTAACACCTGAGGTGTCTGCTAGATTTCACTATTGTGACAATCTCAACTGGGAATGCTTCTGTAAGACAAGTACCACCCCCTGCTCCGAGCGCATACACACAACGCTAGTGAACACACAGGCAGTGTCTTGCTG
Organism: Ceyx cyanopectus; assembly: GCA_013401355.1. Lineage (NCBI taxonomy): Eukaryota > Metazoa > Chordata > Aves > Coraciiformes > Alcedinidae > Ceyx > Ceyx cyanopectus. The sequence goes on along the minus strand of VYZU01033246.1, from coordinate 21,178 downwards.
TTGGGACAGTGAAACAGCATCAGTAATCAATCAAGTCACAGGTTAGTGTTTAACTACACAGTATTTGTTAATTCATCATATGGAAGAGGAAAAACCCCCCAGATGACAAAACCCACCACTTTTGTGTCTAAAGAACTGGCAGAATTCCAGCCAGTGTTAAGTTCAAGTCTGCTAAGGTTAGCTGTTAAGCTTCCAGAGTTTTTGAAGGTTGTTATTAAGGAATTTAACTTCCATTTTCCAGCCTTCACATCATGGGGAACAGTGGCAGTTTGAAGCATGTAAGTGACCTTACCTCATAAGATCTGAGACCTGAGGCGTTATGAGTGCAGTCAGCTTCCTTGTCGTTCTGTACTGCTGTAAGGATGAACCAAGTACCAGTGCTCCTTTCACATAGGAGTCATTTGTGGCTAGAGTCACAAAAGACTGGTCTGGAAGAAATGAACTTGGTCAAGTTAGCATGACCCTCTGTTTTATTCTAAAACAGATGTACTAGAAACCTAAGGAATCATGCTGTGAGACCTCTAAAGTGTGCCCTTTAACTCTACATATTAAGCCTACAGACATGGCTGAATGAAGCACCTTACGCTTGCTATTGGTAACAACAACAACAGTGGCAAAGTGCAATTAAAACAACACAACAAAACGACTGCTGCAAGAGAGAAACAGTTTAAGTTTTCCCACAAGTTAAATAAGTAATGCCAAATGTTAGACAATCCAAAAGGTCTGGAGAGCCTTATTTTGGCCATTAATATACTATTATAAGAGCATTGTAAGTTAATGAGTTTGCATTTGGTCTAAGGCTAGTAACAGAGTTTTGTGGAGTTACTCTAGGTTCAGATCTCAACTCAATCTAGGGCAGCATAAAATTTAATGTTTAATTTTCAAATGAAAGTAAGCATTGAATTGGATCTTGGACAACAGCATTAAGTTTTGCTAGCTCAGGCTTTTGCAGATGAGTTGTTCTGCAACATGTGGCTGCAGCTCTACCACAAGAATGCAAGATTTAAATGGGAAGTAACCACTAATATGATAAACAGTTTAAGACCTGCTGCAAGTCTTTGTTCTTCAAGAAAAAAAAAAGATGTAAGATTGGATTGCTACTGTAATGCTCCAGATGAATCTTAAAAATAGATTAAGATGGATCACTTTGTCATACACTGCTTATTGAGGCCATATAATACAAGCTTTGCATTCTTTCAATTGTCATGTTTTAAACTGCCAGGGTGGGACTTATAAAAGCAAACTTAACTTACAAGCTTCTTTAGATGTTAACTATCAGAATGTAGTACTCCTTTCCAAGCTACAGTGTTTGATAATCATTTTTTACTCCAACAGAACAGTAAAGAATTTTTTTAAAGTTTTAATGTGAAAATCTAATCTTATTTTCACAACTGTGATTTCTTTATAGACATTAACTATCTTAGATCATGGCCGAGTGTTCTGGGCACTAAAAGGCTTACTCTGAAATCTGGCAATAAGATTAAAGTAGTGACTTGCTCTGCTTGCAGAGATACTGTTTGGTAGAACTCCTGAGATAGTCATCAATCTCTTAATACCATCTTAACATTTGAGGACAGAAAATCATGTATTATAATTGTCTATAAGCTCTGCAAACCTGGTTTGCAAGCTCTACAAACCAGCTACAAAACCTTCCATTCTGCTTAGCAGCAAAACCAACTAGTCCCAAGGGATTTAGATTGTAGTGATCAATTACAAAGTTCAAAAAAGATTCTACAATTCCAGAGAAACATTTTATTTCCAATTCACTTTAGCAATTTTACAGTTTGTAACTGTAAATTTGTAAAAAAAATAATTTAGGTCTACAGAACAATTCTGTGGTGCTTTGAGGCTTTACGAGTGGCAAACGTGTGGCACTTTGAGCTGTGTGAACATCCACTGAATGAGGCGGCATTTCTCAGCACTTCATTTGCATGTTACTCCTCAACTTCTCAACTCGGAGAAGTCTGCCAGTCTGTGCTGACAAACAGCCCACTAAAAATCCAGTGTAGACAGCGGGACTGTGCCCAAAACCCTTTCTTTTGGGCAGTGCAAGGCTAAATTCTTAAATTGACCTTGCCACCAGAAGACGAGTCTTCTTGAGCCGTTAGCAGGTGCACTCCTGCAGCTCATTCTGCTGGAGCTGAGGAGTCCCACAAACGTCTCTGAGAAATAAAGTCACTATGGAGTAAAGGTTAGTCAAGGCTAAGAAGCCCCCTTTACATCTCCACTGCAGTAGTAAACTTTCGGCCTGCCTGACAGGAGGAGAAAAGTGCTGTAGAGCACTTGTCAGTACAGCTTGCCAAAGCTCTGAATTAACCATGTTCCTGTTCAAACCCTCTCAAGTGCATTCAGACACGTTATGTACGAGTCCGTGCTATGATTCAAGCAAGACCAGTTGCTGATTAATACGGAGATACAAGGGCAAGACACCAGTCCATTCTATCTAAACCGTAAGTATTTTGTTTGCAAGGGTCTCCCTTCCCACCCTGTCCTGCTCCATTCTCTATGAGCATCTCCTCCACGGTAGGTTCTGTTCACACAGCAGCCACTGTTATGCCCAAAACGTTCTGAAATGTGTCTGTGAACACACAAAGAATGTGCAGCAGTTGCACAGCTTGGCTGCTGTATCTAGGCAGAACCTCGCTACTTCAGACTGGTCTTTGGCTGCCCAGTTCACAGGCTGCGGGCTCTGTACACGAGTCTTTGCACCCACGAGCACCTGGGAGTCTGAGCTAGGAGCAGTTTTCCTTGACAGCATGCAGGAGATTAGCGCTTGCCCCAGATGTTTTAAAACCTTTCCCAGAAGCACTGGCATGGGCATGGCCAGAGCTCGCAGCTGTCTGCTAGTCCCAGCTACTGAAACAGGTACTAGTAGAGTTTATTGTTACTACAGGGTTCCTAAGGAGGACATAGCATCTGCTCAAGGTGTGCGTCGGGGAGGCAGAGCGCCAGACTTGCTGCAGCCTTCCGGATCTGAAAGTGAAACCGACTCTGCTGACAGCCTCAGGTGAGCTGAGCACCGGGGAAAGAGCCCCGTGCAGGAGGGGCGCTCAGGCGGCGCTGACGGCGAGAACCCGCCGCACCGAGTCACACGCGCGCTCTCGGGCTGCGGAGCGCTGGGCGCTCTCCCGCCAGCGCTGCGGACACTCAGCGGCCCCTCTTGCTCTCGGCCGCGCTGGCCGCATCCCTCCCGGCGGCGGACGGGGCCCCGGGGCCGGCAGCGGGGTCGGCGGAGCGCAGCGAGCCTGAGGTGCCCCCCCCCTCCCCTACCGCGGGCGGCCCCAGCTCCCACCG